>SNQJ01S0077952.1:0-28662 GCA_010110895.2 Picea sitchensis | reverse complement strand
CAAGATCACTGAGAAATACACAATCACAAGAGACACAACATTTATCCTAGGAAACCCTCTAGGGGAAGAAAACCCAGCAAAACTTCCTTAATATAGATAGCCAATACAATGCCAAGAGATCTCTTATGCTAATACAGAAAGTCATCTCCTAGATATGCGCCACTCTCTCTCTCCCTTTGCCGGTAACAGATCAGAACTTGACTCTCAAACTGAGCAAGTGAGTTGTGTCTAAGTGAGGCGCTAGCCTCCTTTATTTATACAAGTCTGGCATGTATGAAGTGTCTCTTCACTGGCAGGGCCGACTTCTCAAACTGGGTGGGTAAACCCACCTTTATTATATTTCTGGGTCTCTTTAATAACTGTTGGGGCCGACTTCTTATTCTACGTATTACAATTGTCTTTTGACCAATCCGCAAAAGGGAATTTGGTCCTATTAGAATAACCGACATGATCAATCCACAATGGGGATTGATCCTATGAATAATATATCAATAATAATAAGAATACTCTTTGCAGTTACATTATTTCAACACTAAGTAACTTAGTCCATCTAGATAATAGTATCCCTATGATTAGCCAAGTAACAAAAGAAAATATGCAAAAATTAGTGTAACATCACCTCATGTAAATCCAACATTCATCCACACATTTGAGTCCACACACCAAAGATGAGCTCCAAAGTCTTTATTATTCCAAAGAAAGATTTAACAATGATACAATGTTTGCCCAAAACCGAACTAGCTTATGGGAGAGGTCGACCTTGCTTATATAGCAAAGGAGATGACAATTCCAAAGAGGCAATGTGCATTAGGGTTTAGGAACGCGTGAGTGAAAGGGGAGTAGCGCATTAGTGAAGGGATAGATGCGTGGGAGATGAGGGGAGTGATGTGGAGTGGATAGGAGATGTGTGGAGTGAAGTGAGGTGAGAGTGGGGTGAGGTGGAGTGAATAGGTAGTTTAGGAATGTGTGGGCACTTTGGGATGTGCGCCCTTGCTTTAGAATGCGCCACATAGGTAGGTGGGGTCGAGTTCCCTTATTGGGATCTCCCCCAAGTCCACATCACCTCAATCAAGTCATCATCACCCTAGCTTGACTCGCCTAGGCTTCCAGTTGACTGGGGACAGGAGAAAAATATGTTTCAAACATGTTCCCCAGTTCTCCTAAAATTTAGGAAATGAATTTAATTACCCCTTTTTCTGTAATTTTCGAGTAATTTTGATTGTTTAGTGATAATAATCATTTTTTTGTCGCGAAAGATGGGAAATATGGGTTTACATGATACTTTGGACTGGAAAACGACCATAAATATGGCATCTGACAATGTTTGATGCCATATTTTTACAATTTATTGACTCAGAATTAAAAATTTTCATTTTTGCGGGAATTTAATTAATTCACTAAAACTTAAAAAAAAAAACCTATCAAACCTAGCCGCAATTTCCAAATAACTTAATCAAGATGTCCAAGTATGAGCTCATATACATTTAGACACTAGACATTGGATTTTCCATGCCAAGGCCTAATCACCAACACACACTCCAACTCTGGAGTTCATCTCCTGAGTGAAAAAACTTAGAAATTATTTAATCGCTCACAAAGGCAAGCAGAAAAAATAATTAACAAGTAAAAAAAACACTCTAGAGTATATGCTCGTTCCTAGCTCTTAGGTGGCCAATAGCCTTTTACAATATCTCATACTTAGGACATTTATTACAATGGTGGAAATGCAGAAAAAATGGGTCTTTTGCAAGACCGACTGAACTATGAACTCTGTCATATGAGCATTGATTGTTTATTCTTTGGCGGCTTTTCAAGAATTCCAACTTGTGCAAACTGGTGGATAACAGACACTACTGTTGATAGGTTCAGTGTAATATAAATAAAAGTAAATTCCCCATTGAGGAATCATAACACAAGTGTGAGTTTGGAAATTTCAGCAAGTACTTGTTCTTGAGAAAAAGTGCGCACCTCTCTTGGGCACTAGTCTTCTAGGGTTTTGTGAGCACCCTTTTGTATGCTAGTTTTATGGTGTGGGAGGTCTTTCTCTTGAAGAATATAGCAAAGGATTGGTAGGGTTTTCTTCCCTTATTGAGAAGGGTTTCCCATGATACTTCTTGTGTACTTGTGCATGATGTTTTCTTCTTGTGATCTTGGTTGCTGCAACATATTGTTAATGGTGAAATTGCCAGTTCAAGTAAAATGCTAAAATTGGAATGAACTGCATGCTTGAGCCTAGCTTATTGAAAAATCATCATTCTTAAGTTAACTAAGCCTTTGTGGCACTTATGGATGAGTTGGGGATGAGTCCTATGGTAGTTTACTTGAGTTAAGAAGAGATTGCATTGGGAGGTGCACCCCTCTTGGGAGAGGTGGGTAGGGTTTTCTTCCTCATTGAGAAGGGTTTCCCATGATACTCTTGTGTACTTGTGCATGATGTTTTCCTCTTGGTTGCCTAAACATACTTAAAAGTTAATGGTGAAATCGCTGCTCAATGTAAAATGCTAAAATTGGAATGAACTCCATGCTGAGCCTAGCTTATTGAAAAATCATCATTCTTAAGTTAACTAAGCCTTTGTGGCACTTATGGATGAGTTGGGGATGAGTCCTATGGTAGTTTACTTGAGTTAAGATTGCATTAGAGGTGCTCCTCTTGGGAGAGGTGGCACATTCTTGAAGAGGGCTGCCCACCCCTTGATAGGTGGCTATCCCTCTTGCTCCCTTTGCTCACACTTGTCAACCATTTGGGTAGTGAAAGAGGTGGCAGCCCATATGTGCACATTTGTCACTCTTCCTTTCACACACGGTGCACCCTCCCTCTCCAAGTGATGCGCGCCCCCCTCTCTTGGAAACTCCTCCCTCTTTGCTATATAAAGGAGCATGCTCTCCCTTTGTAAGTTAGATTGGTAGACCTAGAGTTATGTTGTTGTAATATGCTCTCAAGCTATTGTGGAATAAAGATTTGAAGACTTTGGAGGCCACTCTTGTTATCTTGTGCCAATGTGTGGATGCTATTGTTCCATCATGAAGTCTTGAGGTTACAGTAAATTTTATTTTTGCAAATTTCATTGTTAATTTATCCTTTAGTAAGATATTAGTGAACTTGTTTGTATTGCTATATCTTATTATTTCTAGCATGTTTAGTCTATGATCTCATGTTATTCTAGCTTGATTTGCATGATTTCTAGATTTTATATGTAGGAAGTGGATGCATCCACTTTTAACAAGTGTTTTGCAGGAATTCTACAAGTTTGCAGGACCTCTAGTTTGGAGGACTGGAAAGATCTAGCTTTTGTTTCCAACACCTTCAAATCCTTTCAATCGGAACATTTTCTCTCTACAACACACTAAGAGACCCCATAGCCCAAGATTGGTTTCCATCCGGCACTCTTTCTCTCTTATCTCATAAAGTTCCTAAATTCTCTTTTGGTTACTAATTTGCATGCAACTACTTAGATCTAGATCATATTTCAAATTCTTATTTGTCTAAGTTCGCATGTGAAAAAAGTTAGATCTAGATTTCAATTTCACTTCATTATTATAAGCTAGATCTATCATAAGAAAGTTTATTTTTAGCAAGGTTTTTCCTTTAAAATTTTAAAAGGCTAAAAGTAGAGAGTTCCTTCAAAGCTTTCACTTTCATGTTGTAAAATATAAGTGTTTTATATTGTTGTTTTGAAACAACAATCAAACCATGACCCGCCTACTCCAATAGGTGGTCAACATGTACCATGAAGATATGCCATCATCAGATGCAAAATATGTGAAGCTGTTGCAGTTCTGCAGGCAATTTATGCCTCCGGCCACAAAATTTTGTAAGCAGATTTTCGCGCCTGCATGGGTTAATAATAATGTAATAGATGCATGAGTCATAGTTAGGTTAGGTACCTTAGGATGTTTTCATTGGGAGAGTTCTTTCCTTTGAGGGTTTTACATCCTTAGGTTGTCAATTAGGCTTTTTAGCTGTAGTTGATTTCATGAGTTTTTCCCTCACACTTGTAATAATTCCCCCAAGGAAAGTGGTGAGCGGCGTTCTAATGGTCTCATCCTCCGGTAGCTATTGTTTAGGAATGATGTAAATGGCCATACAAGACATCATAGAAAGTTTAAAAGGAATTTCGTTGAGTCTAGATAGGTTTTTTTTTTTTAATTAATTAGAATTTAATTAATTTTCTAAGGTTGGATTTAATTATTTAATTAATTAATTGTTTTGAGCAAAAATTGTAAAAAAAACTAGACCTTTGGGTTTTTTATAGAGGTATTTGTGCTCCAAAAGAAATGAAAAGGCACCTACACCCCTTGGACCAAGTTTCAGCTTCGTCGAGGATAAGTTTGCTATGACATTGTCACAGGAGTGTGTCGGTCGGTTAAAAGCTGACAATTTTAATTGCTAAATGTGACATACCCGAAATGTCAAATTTTGTAATTTTTGAGTTAATGGGGTTATGTAATGATGGAAAAGAACAAGAAAGGTGACATTCCTAGCCTATCCAACCCACCTTACAACCTTTGTACACCCCCTCACTTGTCCATTCCCTCATTTCCTCCACGCCCCCTAGGGGATTTACCCCTTCTTATAAACTTTGGAAACCCCATTTAAATGGTTTGTGGGCCCCTCCCATGTGTAGTTCGTCCCTCTTAGCCCACCACCTCATCCTTCCTTGGTCCCACACACTCCACATCACATTCCACATCATCTATCCACACCAAAACCCTAAGTGGTGTGCCCCCTTCATTGGGATTCTCTCAAATGGCTGGGTTGCAACACTTGGCATCCATCTAAGTGCCTTCACTTTGCCTCTTGAGTTATAAATAGAGCCCTCTTCCTCTCATTCACTCACCATTCTTTGAGCTAGTGTTACTATCTTGGAATTTAAGCTTACTCTCTTGCTCTTGCCATCTTGCCATTTCCTTCATTGCTCTTGAGAGGAGTCTTGGAGCAACTTGTTGCTGCAACACTCTCACTTTAGTTCATAAAGCTTTGGAGGATTTTTTGAATCACCAAGAGTATTATGGTTGCATTCTTGTGAGGTGATATTTTGGTATTTGAGTTCATTTGGGTAGTGTTGAATAGATCTTGAATAAGTAGTTTATTTGGTAGATTAGCAAAGAGTAGTCTTGATGATTTATTTATGTTGGGTAGCTAGATCTTTGAAGTATTTCAAATAGTTAGTTTATCCATACATACTATCTATTCAATAGCTACTTTATTTTGTCTTGAGTTTTTGCGAGGTTTACTTCAAAGTTGTTGGAAAGCTCAGGAGTCTTCCCTCAAGCTCTTCATAAACTCATAGTTTGTTTAGTCTCATATTTCTATTTCATTTCATCATATATTTCAGTTAGCTAACCATCTTAGATAGGTCAAATAATTCTACATTTCAAATTGGAGATTTTATGTAAAAAATTTCTTCGTAAAAAACATAAATTTTCTATTGTAACTTTGTTGTGTTGTCTTTTGACATTTCGACGAAGCTTCTATCTCCATCTATTCTAGCATTTTAGCAAGCCCCTGGGAAGTTCCTTGAGGCTTGCATTCTCTTGTATCTTTTGCATTTGGGTATTTCATTTTCAACAAGTTTTAATTGCCTACACCTTGGGAGAGTGATTGGATAAGCCAACCCCCCAAAATTATTGGGCTAGATTTTAGATTTCCTTGAAACATTATTTATTTTCTTGCCCACTTGTCCACAAGACAAGGTTATGTGGCTAACATAATAATAATTGTTTAAGTTTTCTTTCAACCGTCTTTGGCACAACATTGGTAGGCTTGCCTCCACCTTGTGCCATTGTGATTGGTTTGCTCATTTACATTTCAAGTTTGTTTAAAGTTTAACACACACCTTGGTATCCCATGTCATTATGGCTAGGATGGTAATATGTTGATGATTTATATTGCATACATGTTTAAAATGTTCTAGAGTTAGATATCACACGTATGCTAATCTTAGTTCAAATCTTAGATGCATAGCTTCATTTACATGCTTTGAGTTTCACTATTTTCTAAGCAATATCACATCTAAATGCAACATATATCTATGTTTAAGTGGTGATCTTTTCTTGGGTAAACATATCTCTCAAGCTTTCAAGTTTTCATTTAAGTTTGCGAAGGTACTCATGGACATGTGAATGGTGTAGGATCTAGTTTTTTTTTTCAGCAAGTACTTCCATTTTCAACAAACTTCTTATGGGATAATTTGTGTGGCTAAGTCATAAAATCTAAAGTAATTTTCTATTACAATTAGCAAGTTGTTCTTGAATTCACTTCACATCTTTCTTTCAAATTTACACATTGAATGGTGAATGACATGGTTAAGTGAATGATATCTATCCTTTCAGCTTTCAATTCATGCTTTAGATCTGTTTTTAGTTTTCAATTTCATAATCTGCAATACACATTGTGACTGTCATAATAGTTTCAGTTTTGAGCATAAATCATTGTTTTGGGCACCTAAAAGTCATCTAAAACACTCACAACACATCTTAAGACTTACCATAAGTCATAATAACATTTGAGACCAACTAGGATGTTTTGGCCTCCTTTGGATGCCTGTATGGTGTGGCAATGATTGGTTTGGCTCCTCCTCTAGCTCAATAATATGCTCAAACCCACTATGCAGTGTGGCACCCACTGGAGGTCGGTCCAAGCACCTTGTGTGGTGTTTGTCAGAACTCTTGGATCTCACGAGGTGTAGTGACCCGCCTTACTGCTCATCCCGCAGCGTGTTGAAATCACACGCATTTTCTTTGCGTGCACTATCTCATCTTAGGAGAGATGGCCTCCATCCCATAGTGACCACCTTTGCGACATTCCACTGTCATGCCAGACACCATCCCACCCTCCTCTGTGAATCACATCTCCATGGTCTTGTAGTTGGTGGTAATAGGCCCCAGCGTCATGACCTTGAACTCAAGGATGATGTTGGTATCCAGGAAGGTCCATGACATAGGCGTCCTGTATCAGCTCATGCCTGAGTAAGCTTCATGCCGGGAATGTACCTATCACAAGGCATAATATTTCCCCCTTCTACCTCCACACTTAGCCCTTCAAACTCATCTGTGGGTATATGCCTCCTTTGCAACAATGTTGAATCAATGAAGTTATGAGAGGGCTCCTCCATCAATGGAAGCGGATACCCTCTGTCCCACGGGACTCCCCCTCATCGAGGTGTTATACTTGGGCATGTTATCCCAGATATCTAGGTATAACTAGGAATCTATGTCTCGAGGCCCACATGCTCCCGGACATGTGGGTCTGAGAGCGGGATTGACTTGAGCTTAGCCACAGAGGGCCATCTTTCTTCTTCTTGATCAAACCTGTCCTGTCAGCTGATGCGGTTCCATCACCACCGACTTGGGCTTGCATATGAGAGGACTCTTGCTCCATGATGCAAGTCCAAGCCGATGGTGAGAAGTGTAAGGAACCTAATGCATATATTTGATTGTTATAACCTTCTTATATATGCATTAGGTTCCTTCCATTTCGATTATTTGCTTGGATCTTACACTAATCCACTTGACCATTCTTTGGGGTGATTGATTGGGTGACAGTAAGCTTGTATTCATGTGGGTTTGGCTAGCCTTATACCAAGGGGGGTTTTGCGGAGCCATCGTCCGCTCCACCATCTTATCATATTTACATCTTATACCAGCTCATCCATCCCTAATTAAGCCCATTAGGATGACCTTTGAGGTTACACTTGTCTTGTGGGAAGAGGGGCTAAAGACCCAGGGGTAAAAGTAGTAGAAGATAAAAGCCGTAGGAAATGGAAACCTAGAGATGCTTCATGCGAGGGGGATCCCAGGAAATAAAAGCCTCTCGATAAGGAAACTAAAGGGACCCTAAGAAAAATAAGTAAAAACAAGACCTAACCAAAATATAGGATGGGGAGGGAGGTCTCATCACGAGCTGAGCCATTATGTTCATAGGTATTTAGCAGGTATGACATTGCCATTATGCGGTCGCAAGCCAAAGGCGGTGACCAACCTTTGGTTGTATGTAGCCAAAGGGAAAGGGGTCTCGAGGCGATATATCATTTTACTGTGAGATACCGATTACTTATTTGTCGGCTCGGCCCACCAAGCCAAGCCGGTGTCTCAGTCGGACAGAAAAGAAAAAGCAATAAAAAGAAAAGATGAAGGCAATAGGGGCTTGGAAAAATGGCATCAGAGTGGCCAGTCACATTTCGCCTCCTACCATAAAAGATACCCTGTTGAGACAACACACGCCCTTGGTCTTACTATGGTGGACATCTAAAACCATATCCTTGCATAAAACATGGCTTGAATGATCTTAGAGGAAACTTTCCATCTCTTATTAGCATTAGCCCAATAGGTTGTTTTGTCGGTTTTCCTTAGCTTTGTATAGTAGATTTGTGTAATGCTGTTACTGATCTCTTAGATGATTTGTTAGGAATTTCATGCATACATTTGATAACTTTAATGATGAAATGATTTGCATTGCTATGATCTCGTTGATGAGCCCACATGGAGGTAGTCTTTGTGTAGGGACCATTACCGTGAATGAGTACCGGAAGGAGGACCGATGCGTGGGAGATGATTAGCTTCAATGGACCTCCACACAGGGGTTGAAAAGCCCATCGGAGATAGTTGTTGGACGAGCGGAGACGGTGTTCGATATTAGGCCTTGCCGCGAAGAAGGCAGGAGGGCGTCTCACCGGGAGGACGCTTAGGCAGAGATTGACCTATGGGGATAAGGCCCTGCGGATGGGATGATGGCTTTGATGGGCCGGGGGCGCCACCGAGAGGCGGTGGGCGTTGCAGGCAATGTGGTCTTGGGATTATTTGGGCGATGTGGCGGGAGTTGCGGCGGGGAGCGGAGGGGCCAGCGTTTTACTTATACGGATCGCGATAATGCCCAAAGGACCAACATCTCCCCTACGAGAAATTTTGGCGTCTCCTTTTAGCTCTTGGCTGACATTTTAGCATTTAATGTGACAAATAATGGAATTTTATTAAGTCATCCTTGTCGGTGTTTTAATGACCTATTTTGTTGTTAATTAAAGGTCATTTTGTATGATATAGAAATTGAGGTGACCTCATTTGGATATAACACAGCTTACTCTCTTGGAGAGATTCTTCTTAGTCTTTTCTTGGTTATTTTTGGCTCTTGGGTTGAGGCGCTACACTTGGAAAAGATTATCTTTGGCATGCCATAATGGTGTTTTATCATTTGGAAGGTGTTACAACTAGATTTGATTTGGCTCTTCTCATTGATTTATGAAGTATATTTTATACAGGCTTCTTGATTGAATGGTTGTGGGTAGAATGGCTTTACTTTTATGGTTTACATTGTTACTATTTTGCTTAATCATTGAAACCCTAGAACAAGCACTGAAGTAGGTCCTTGCTTCATGTCCCCATGATAAGAACTTTATTTAGCCATTTGATTTAGAAGGATAAAGCCTAGCCATTGCTACACTAATCTTTATTTTTTCTTGAGTTAGTTTGAGAACATAGAATTGAAGAAGAAGGCGTCCTAGGCCTAATTAATTTTACACCTAGGGTTTGTTTCTTAGGGTTTGAAAAGCCTTAGGGTAACAACACTTTTCAGCACTAGATTTATGTTTTATAGCTAGCCCGTTTGCAAAGAGTCTTAAGGAAAGAGGGCGTATGGGAGGCCTAGCTTAAGCTACGGAATGAGCCTCCTCCCCTTAGGGGTTTTGACTTGGTGGCCTGCCATTGCGGCACCATTAAAGCTAACTCTCCCGTCCTTAGGTTTAAACCTTTCCAAGCCTTTGTACTCTCTCTTTGACTCCATTTACCCAGGCACTAGTCTAAGAATGCAGCGTTGAGTCTTTGTGCTAAAACAATCTTTCTTGCTTTCAAGAGTGAAACCTAATAACTTTAACCCTAAGCGTCATACCTACTAACCCTAGCTAGTTGATGACATCTTGCCTATTTTAAACTTGTCTTTGCTTAGCATTAAAGTTGCTGCTGAGTCATCTATTGATAGACCTTGAGGTGTTGATCATTTTAAGTTGGCTTAATTAGCAAAGCGTTCTTCTCATTGTCTACCAAATTAGCATAGATTAGAGTGACGTCACCTCAAATTGTATAGTGTGGCGACAAATATTATATATGAGCACATTTAATGCGTTGTGATAACATAAGGATTGATTTTATACATTGAATACCAAAGTACTGTATTTATTGAAGAAGTATTATAAGCCATTGTCTTTATTGGCAATCATTTTATCATTAACTCATATATATGTTGAAGATAGTCATTAGCAATTGAAGTACCAACCACTGCTTGCACATTTTAGTTTATTTGCCTTGTCTCATAAGCAGGTGCCTTTTTGTATGGAATACCTTCTTTTGACTATTGTTATCTCTCATGGCGTGTCACGTGAAGAGCCCTGCATTGACTATCTTCTTTGGTGGTAATTTGTGAAAGGAAACCCTGATCTTGATCCTTTAAACCTTAAGACCTTCAAAACCCCAGATTACTAGGGATTTCTCCCTTGGGATTAGCCACCACGAATAGAAAGAGCTCCCCATCGGTGGCAGATGGGTGGAAGGCTCTTGATACCTTGGTTGATTTTACTTCAAGCTTCTACTAAACCTATCCTACAAGCTGAGCGATAACATTTTGGCGTGGTTGTCAGGGAACAGTCAGTTTTCCTCAACAACAAATCTTTGGTAAGCCTTAGCGATGGAAATCTTTCTTACAAAGCCTATCTGACTCCACTACTCTTTTCCCCTATTCTTTGGTAGTTTTGGAAACTATCATGACTCAACGATGGCGAAACCAACTATGACTTCAAAATGGGACCCGGGAAACTACAAACCTTTGCATATGAGTGAAATCCGGGGATATCGAGAAATGCCTCCCTCGTTATGAGGATTTCCTCCCCTTGTTTTCTTGCCACCAATGGAGAATGTCTCGAGAGTCTCATATGAGAAGATTTTGGAAGTGCTTTCAACGCCTTCCTGTCCGTGTGGTGAAGGTACAGTGATGAAGCGCTCTTCTCTGCTTCCCTACATGGAAGGGCAGGAAGATGGTATGATAACCTTCGAACTGCCGGTATCACTTCTATGGAACTTTTGAGTTTTCCTTGCAAAGTGGTGAAGTGAAAATATAGAAGATACTGTCGTTCTTTGAAGAGCTTGAAGGCACAAACAAATGATGCGAGAATGTCGAGCTTCGGGGTTAGGTTCGAAGATTGGCTACCAGATTCCACAAAGCAATTGTCCTGAAGGCAACTACCTCGTCTACCTCTATATAATGGACTTCAGGGTTGTTGAGCTTCCCCTTCTAAAATAAGAAGAATCCAAAAACACTTCTGCTGAAGCTCACAACATAGCCATTCAAATTGAAGAGAGTCTCTCCTTGACCAAGACCGATGCCATGGACACTCTTAGCCTGACAAAACTAGTTTCTTTTGGAACCTTCGCTGAAGATCCACAGGAGAGAAAGGAACAAATTTTCAACCAACAGAATGAGGGCGTGAGTGGAGCAGAACCCTACCGTAAGATGATGGAAGTATCACATTGCTCTCATTTGATGAAGGTTGATCACTCCACTTCAAGAGATGACAATGACATTAGTATTGACAAAGAAGAAGTTTTGAATGAGGTTGATGGCCCTTGTTGTGCAATCCAAGATGAAGAAGCGGTCCATGAGGATGAAACAATAACACATCTTTGAAACACGAGAATCCTCCAAAGTTCTACGCCTGAAAGCTTGATTGAGTTACCCTCCTCTCCTAATTTTTGATGATGCTTTGCCACGTAATGAAAAGGAAGAGGAGGAACAATCTTCAAATTTTCAAACCGCGTAATGCTATGACCGCAGTTGTGCTTGCTAATAACGTGATGAGTTCATACATGTTGGGAGGCATTAGGAGGGATATAATTGCCTAGATCCCATCTATATTAGCGGCCAGTCATCTCCGGTTGTTGCCCTCGCAATGCGTCCGCGTGAGTACTTCGAACTGTAATGGCAACAAGGAGATGAGGTTTTCACTTGTACCTTTTAGAAAATGGATGACCACAAGTACCTCTTTTTTCTGATGATTTTCAGTCTTATTTTGAGATTTTTGATGAGTACCCTTACGAGCATTTGGATCCTTTTCATGATGATGATTACCAACCACCGTAACCGATTTTAATACAAATGCGGTATTGTTTGCCTAAGGGAGATTTCTCGTGACTCTTCACCCCAACCACTTGTCGTTACTTTGCCATGCGTTTCCATTAAAGGTGGTTGGGAAATACCTTTTATGTTGAGTTTCCTTACATGGGCCAACCCTAGACTCCAAGGGTCGGTCGGATACTGCCGCTCAATCATTTTTTCTTTCCTTTGATAATTTGCAGTCGTCTACTAAACCTTTGTCAATTCTTTCCTTGAGTTTAGAGCATGAGGATCTCCTAGGTAACCAGTTCACAGGCCCTCTGAGTCGGTTTTCTGAACCATCATTTTCATGACCCTTTCGGATAAGTTAGTACCGAGATGGACTTGGCGGTATTTTATCCCTCCCACCCGCCACCAGCAGGTTGGACTTTGAGATTTTCGATGATGTGATATATGCTCTAACACATGACATTTTTGTGCTCGACTCATCACTGTTCTGGTTTATGATGAAACACAAAGACAGGTGTCGAGGAACGTTGTTGCCTTGGCTTCACTGGTTGTTTGAATACAATCAACATCCAAACAACATGTAAGTATAGGTAAGTCTTTTACTTTGTATTTGCATTTATGATTGCTTTGCATGCACATGTTATTATTTTGCGGGGTGGCAATTACCACTTACCTTTTGTCGATGATGCTTTCTTCTCAAGTGTGAGTAGGTGCTGGTCATGGAGACATTGTTGGTTCTCATGCGCTCTGATTCTTTATGTCCCAGAGTTGGAGCCGGATGTTATCCCGATATCTAGGGATAACTTCTGGGAGATCATCCCGAGCACCACATAGTTGGAACATGGAGTCTAGAGGCCAGGATTGACTTGAGCTTGGCCTGGAGGGCCCATCTTTCTTCTTCTTCGTCAGTTGTCCTGTCAGTGACGGTTCCATCCTGCTGGCACGGACTTGCATCAGGAGGACTCTTGCTCCATGAGGTATTGAATTAGAAATTATCATGGTATGTGTCATATTTGATTGTTATAACCTTCTCATATATGCATTAGGTTCCTTTCATTTCTTATGATAGCTTGGATCTTACACTAATCCCTTGACCATTGTTGGGGTGATTGATTGGGTGACTAAGTAGCTTGTATTCATGGGTTTTGGCTAGCCACCAAAGAGTTCTTGAGGAGCCAACGCTCCCACCATCTTATCATGTTACATCTTATGCCATCATCCGTATCCCATTCCCCTGGTCTGGCCATTGGGACCTTTGGGGGTTTACTTTGTCTTAATGGGAAGGGGGCTAAAGGCCGGTGCGGTAGTAAAAGATAAAAGCCATGGAAATAAAACCTAGAGATGCTTAGATCCGGGGATCGAGGAAGAAGGCAATAAAAAGCCTCCAGATAAGGAAACTAAAGGGGACCCTAAGAAAATCGTAAAACAAGACCTAACCAAGGGGATGGGAGGTCTCATCACGAGCCGTCCCATTGGTACAATAGGTATTTAGGTGTGACATTGCCACTGTCACGGTCACCAAGCGGAGGCGTTGACCTTTGGTTGTATGTATTAGAGGATAGGGGGGTCTCGTTACGAGCCAACCTTATCATTTACGTAAGATACCGGTGGAGTAGCAATTTCGACTGGCCACCACGCCAAGGCAGAGTCCTTTAGTTGGACCTTGAAGTAAAAGAAAGAAAAGCAATAAAGAAAGATAAGAGGCAATAAAGGGCTTGGAAAAAATGCATCCATGGCCAGTTACTGCATTTCGCCTCCTACAAAGGAAGAACCCACAGGACAACACACGCCCCTTGGTCTTACTGTAATTTTGGACATCCTAAACACCATATCCATAAACATGGCTTGAATGATCTTAGGGAAACTTTCCATCTCTTGTGGGTATTAGCCCAATAGGTTGTTCACATTAGGTTTCCCTTAGCTTTGTATAGTAGATTTGGTATGTGTCTTTGAGCTCTTAGATGATATGTTGGGATTTCATGCATACATTGATAACTAATGATGAAATATGATTTGCATTGCTATGATCTAGGGCCGATGAGCCCATGGAGAGTAGTCTTTGATGTCGAGGACCATACGTGAGACGGTACGGAGGGGCCGGTACCGTGGGAATACAGTGCTTCGGACCTCCACGAGGTGAAGAGCCCATCGAGATGGATTCTTTGGGATGGTGGCCGAGGACGATGTTTAGGTAAACCCTTGCCCGAAGAAGAAACCCAGGAGGGGCGTCCTCCGCGGAACACTAGCGAGAGATTGACCTAGGTCATCCCCTGCAGATGGGATGATAGCTTTGATGGGCCGGAAGGGGCGCCACCAGTACGGGCGATTTATGGAGCATGTGGCAGTGTGTGTTGGGACTATTTGGCACGTGTGGCGGGGTGCAGGAGCCCCAGAGGACCGTTTATACGGATGTACATTGATGCCCAAAAGGGCACAGTATCCCGATATCTAGGGATAACTAGGGATATCGAGGCCCACATGGTCCCTAGACATGGAGTAGGAAGCGGAGGATGGCTGAGCATGGCCTTAGGGGCCCATCTTTCTTCTTCTCCACCAGTTGTCCTGCGTCCCGGTGATGGCGGCTTCCATCACCACGGCATGGGCTTGCATGGAGAGGACTCTTGCTCCATGAGTAGTGATCGAAGAGGTATCATGGTATATGTCATATTTGATTGTTATGAACCTTCTTATATATGCATTAGGTTCCTTTTCATTTTCCCGTGTTGCTTGGATCTTACACTAATCCTTGACCATTATTTGGGGTGATTGATTGGGTAACTTAGTAAAATTTGTCATGGAGTTTGGTTAGCCACCAAGGGGGGATTTCAGAGCCATCGTCCGCTCCCACCATCACTTATCGCATATTTTCATCTTATACCCGCTCATCCCATTCCCCTAAAGGTAAGCCATTAAGATGACCTTTGAGGGTTACATCTTGTCTTGTGGGAAGAAGGAGCTAAAGGCCCAAGGGGTAAGATTAGATGATAAAAGGATAAATCCATAGGAAATAAACCTAAAGATGCTTACATGAGGATCCCCCAGAAGGCAATAAAAAACCTCCCGATAAGAAAACTAAAAGGGACCTAAGAAAATAATAATAATAAAAAACAAGACCTAACCAAGAGGATGGGAGGAGTCATCATCCATAGTAGGCCAGTAGGCTCATGGAGTGTTAAGCGGTGCTGTGCCACCATCTGGTCACCAAGCCGGGGTGAAGTGACCTTTGTTTGCATGGCCAAAGGAAGAGGGGTCTCATCACGAGCGATATATCATTTAGAGATACGATTAAAGATGCTTATTGTGTCATCGGCCAGGCGGTGTCGCTTTAGTGTTCGGACAAGTAAAGAAAAGTAATAAAAGAAAAATGTAACAGAACAATAAGGGCTTGGAAAAATGCATCCCATGGCTCATTCGCCTCCTACAAAGGCACCCTGAGACAACACACGCCCTTGGTCTTACTATGACTAAACATCTAAAACCATATCACCTCATACATGGCTTGAATGATCTTGAGGGAACTCCATCTCTTGTGGGTATTAGCCCAATAGGTTGTTGTTGGTTTCCTTAGCTTTGTATGGTAGATCGTGTATCTTTGAGCTCTTGGATGATGATATGTTAGGGATTTCATGCATATATTTGATAGCTTTAATAAAGCTGAAATATATGATTTGTTGCTATGATCTCTAGGATGAGCCCATGGGCGTGGTCTTTGATGTCTTGGGACCATGCCGTGGTGCAGGAGGACCCGGTGCACATGGGAGGACTCCGGACCTCCATGGCTGAAGAGCCCATGTGATGGTTGTTGGGATGGCGGGGACAGCGTCATGATGAGCCTGCCATGAAGAGAGGTGAGAAGGGCGCCCTCACCGGAGACACTTTGGGGAGATTAAACCTGGGGTTCAGCCCCTGTAGATGGGATGATAGCCTTGATGGATGACGCAACCAGGGCAGGGATGGGCCGTTTTACAGGTGAATGGCGGTGTCTTTGGGCTTGTTTGGCATGTGAGGTTGCGAGGAACTGAAGGGCCAACGTTTATACGGATGATGGTGTACCCTAAAGGATAGCGTCTCGGAGGGGCACGGCGTCTCTCTTTTGGATTCATTTTGGCATTTTAGCATTTAATGTGACAAATAATGAAGTATTATTAAGTCAACCTTATTAGGTTGTTTTTAAATGACCTATTTTTTAATTTATGGTCATTTGGATGATATATGTTGAGGACGTTGAACCTCATTTTAACATAACACAACTTACTCTCTTGTGAGATACTCTTTAGCTCTTGTCTTGGATTTATTTTGTCTTTGCCTTTTGGGTTGAAATACACTTGAGAGGTCTGTATCTTTGGCATATGCATGGTGGTTTTATCATTGGAAGGTGTTACAACTAGGGTTTGATTTGGCTCTTCATTGATTTGTAAGTATATTTTGCAAGCAAAACTTCTTTATTGAATGGTTGTAGGTAGAATTGCTTACTTTTATGTACATTGTTAATTTGTAATCATTAAAAACCCTAGGGAGCAATCACACAAGTAGGTATTTGCTTCATGTCCCCATGATAAAAGCTTGATTAGCCATTTGATTGAAGAACCACAATAGCCTAGCCATTGCTACATTAGTTCATCTTTTTCTTGAGTAAGTTTCAAACAAATTGAAGAAGGCGTCCTAGGCTAATTTATTTTACCTAGGGTTTGTCTCTAGGGTTTGAAAACCTTGTCCCCAAGCAACAATTTCAGCCATAGATTTGTGTTTATAATAGCCGTTTGCCAAGAGTCTTAAGGAAGAGAGGGAGGAGCATGAGGCCTAGCTTTAGCTACAGAATCCTCCTCCTTAGAGGTTTTTGATTTGGTAGCCTGCCATTGCGACAACATTAAATCCTAACTCTCACGTCCTTAGATTTAGATTTCTTTCAAGCCATTAGCCTTTCTCCATTTGCTTCCATTTACCCAAAGGCACACTGTAGTCTAAGAGTAAAACGTTGAGGGTTTTTGTGCTTAAACATTCTTTAAAACACTCTTTAATTGAAACCCTAACTAACCCTAACGTCCTACTAACCCTAGTTTAGATGATGGCGTCTTAGCCTCTTTGAACTTTTATTGGTCTAAAAATTGCGGCTAAGACATCCCTTGATAACCATAGAAGTGTTGAGTCTTTTGATTGGTTTATTTTGGCAAAACGACCACTTCTTCACCTATCAAACTAACCCTAAAACCTAGATGACATCACACTTTTTTGAACTCTTGACTAGTGTAAGCGTTGAGTCTTTGTCTCATCTAAGTGATGAACCGAGTTGTTGATCACTTTCATAAGTTTAAATTGCAAAAGCGTCCTTCTCATTGTCTATTAAAACTAGCTTGAGATGCGTCACCCTAAAATGCGCATGGTGGCCCGGCAACAATGTGTTGGTATATGAGCTGATTTATGACATTTATTGCATTGTGATGGTACAAGGGTTTGATTTTACACATTGAATGCCAATATCTCTTTGTATTTATTGAAGAAGTATTATAAGCCTTGTCTTCAATTGCAATCATTGACTTCGTCAATAATTACATTTATCATTTGCTCATATATGTGTTAAAGATGGTCATTGATATTTTGAAGTACTAATCCTTTGTATGCGTTTGGTTTCGTTGCCTTGTCATAAGCGGTGCTCTTCGATTGAGTATCTTCGATATCCCTTTGGCGTGTCTGTGGAGAAACACATGTAACCTTTGAGCCTTAAATCGCCAGGGAACCCGGTTACTGGGGACGTCTCCTTGGGATTAGCCACCCTAAATGAAAGGCTCCCCTTCGGGGTGGCCGATTGGGTGGGAGGCTCGTTACGCCAGGTTTGAGCCTTGGGCTTCAAGCTGCCTAGAGCCTTTCCACCTGGTAGGCGATAGCGGATGGCGTCTCCCTCGAGGAGGGGCACGGCGTCTCAGCACTAGCTCTTGCTTTGACATTTGGCATTTAATGTGACAAATAATGGAATGTTAAGTCCGATAGCAATAGGCTATTTTAATGACCTATTTTATTGAGTGAACGTTCAGTAATGATATATAAATTGGACGTTGAGCCTCATTTTGGATATAACACAACTTACTCTCTTGGAGATTCTTCTTAGTCTTTGTCTTGGTTATTTTTTGGCTCTTAGAGTTGAAGCTACACTTGGAAGGATTATCTTTGTATGCATAATGGTGTTTTTATCATTTGGAAGGTGTTACAACTAGGGTTTGATTTGGCTCTTCATTGATTTGTAGAAATTGTAATATTTTGCATGCAAAACTTCTTGATTGAATGGTTGTAGGTAGAGATATCTTACTTTTTATGGTTACATTGTTTGCTTAATCATTGAAACCCAGAACAGAAGCACACAAGTAGGTCGCTTGCTTCATGTCCCCATGATAAGAACTTTATTTAGCCATTTGATTTAGAAAGATATAGCCCTAGTCATTGCTACACTAGTTGATCTTTTCTTGAGTTAGTTTGAGCATAAATTGAAGAAAGAAGGCGTCCCTGGAGCCTAATTAATTTTACACCTAGGGTTTGAAAGCCTTGGCCCCAACAACACTTTTGACCTAGATTTATGTTTATAGCTAGCCGTTTTTGCCAAGGAGAGCTGAAGGAAGAGGAGAGCATGTGAGGCCTAGCTTAGCTACAGGAATGACCTCCTCCTTAAGCGTTTTGACTTGGTGGCCACCATTCTGACACCATTAAGCCTAACTCTCTCATCCTTAAGTTCGTACTTTCTCAAGCCTTTAGCCTCTCTTTGACTCCATTTACCCAGGCACTAGTCCTAGAATGCAACGTTGAGTCTTTTGTTTCAAAACAATCTTTCTTGCTTTCAAAATTGGAAACCCCCTAACTAATCCTAGCGATTCTACTAACCCTAGCTAGTTGATGACATCTTGCCTATTTTCAACCTTTGCTTAGCATTGAAGTTGCGGCTGAGTCATCTATTGACTTTGAGTCGTTGATCTTTTTCATTAGCTTAATTAGCAAAGCGTTCTTCTCATTGTCTACCAAAACTAACATAGATTAGAATTTGGCGATCACCCTCAAATTGTATAGTGGTGACAAGCAATATTTATATATGAGCACATTTAATGCATTGATAACTTATAGGATTGATTTTATACATTGAATGCAAGTGTCTTTGGTATTTATTATTGAAGAAGTATTATAAGCCATAGTCATTTTTGCAATCTTTGACTTCGTCAATATTTACATTTATCATTGCTCATATATTATGTTGAAGATAGTCATTAGTGAAGTACTAACCAGTGCTTGCACATTTTAGTTTTATTTTACTTGTCTAATAAGCGGTGCCTTTTAGGTGGAATACCTTCTTTTGACTATCTCTCTTGGCGATGTCGTGAAAGGAAACCCTCGTCTTGATCCTTTAAACCTTAAGACATTTCAATACCCCAGATTACTAGTGGCGTCTCCCTTGGGATTAGCCACCACGAATAGAAAGAGCTCTACATCGGTGGCGGTGGGTGGAAGCTCACGATACGCCGGTTGAGGTTTTACTGAAGCTACTAAACCCATCCTGCAAACTGATAATGGGGCACTCCAGCGATAGATGCCAAGGTGGTCAAATAGCATCTTGTCACCTTTGTCCTGTGATCTCTTCCTCACGCCTCAGCGGTTTACGACCTCTGATGTTACGTATGCAGCGATCCTCCCTCCTCCTGGTTAATGCAGAGTTACCTCTATGTAGTTCACTTGACCATGGCCCATGCATTTGTCTGCTGGGTTCCATGGTTCTTTGCCAGTGAAGCAAAGAAGTTGCTTCCTTCTTAACTCCCTCCTAGTGTTCTCATCCCCACTCACCTTACACGGCCCACATCCAAACCCCTTGGGTCACGTCCTTCCTGGTTCATTGGAGGCCTTTGGTCTCTTCCTCCCATGTTAGGGTGGTGCGGGTGTAAAGTTTGGAAGCTTGCTTAGGCGGTTCTGGATCCTCGTCGCATCGGATGGCATCCTATGGGTTGGTGGCTTAGAAACTGCCACAACCCTTCGGGTTCATCAGCCCTCGGTGAAGGCATCGCGGGTGCAGTTTGGAGAGAGTAATGTGCACCATCGCGCTGACCTGGAATTCTTCAATGTGCCTCGATTAGGTACTTTGTTTTAGCGGGTTGGGCTCGGTGTAGCTCGGGATCTCCTTGATCAAACCTATCAATGGAAGGTCTACAGTGAATTTCTTGTAGGTTACTATCTGATTGTGGCCTAGTGTGGTGGAGTCCATAGTACCACCAATCATGAACTTTGCCATCCAAGCACATAGTGGAAAAAATTGATGGCATCCATCTCACTCATGGGGTTAAGTTGCGAATGGGGTATCGACTTTTGCACCCATGCACAATGTCTTGTCATCTTACCATCAAATTATGGGATCTCTATCTTCCCGCCCTTAGTTCTCAAAGAAAGTTGCTCATTAGCCCGGCTAGGCTTATTTCCGAACTTGAGTTGGCAATATTGATCCAGGGGACATACCTTTGAATCACCATATCCAGCGGTAATTGTGCCTCCTTAGTACTACATCGTGCCATCGCTCAACAAAATCATCCACACACATTCCTGTTGCCCTACTCATATGTGAATGTGGTCATGTATGGTATGGGGTTAGCTTTGCTACCCATTTGTCCATATGGCGTGCCTCCTCCATGGCTTCCCCCGGATCTGGCGTTCTGGATTATATCTAATTTCTCCATGGGATCCACCGGATCCACTAGCCACCTTGTTCCCATACGTCTCGGGGTTCTTCCCCTGATGAGTCATCTACATCAATAGCTTGGTTATCCGGGACTGGTTCTCAATCTTTCTTAGATTCCCATCTACCTTCTTCAGGTTTGATGATTTCGGCCTGCGCCCTTTGGTTTGTTTCCTGGTTCTCTTGTAAATGGTGGACCAAGTTTCCCTCTGTGAGGTTTAGGTTCTGCTGGAACTTGTTAAATTCAGCTGCCAAGATGACCACAGGAGAAAGCTCACGGTCATCCCGACCCTTCCATTGCTATTTCCAGCGGTTGGTTTCTTCTTAATACGCCCATAAAAGATTCCACAATACCTTTGCATCGCCAATTCCTCCACGGTTTAGGAGGATAAAGCGTGACCTGTAATGATCCCAAGCCAATTTTTGCTTGGAAACCACTAACTACCATTGATTTGATTGTTATTGTTGTGCAAATGGCTATTGGTGTTTCGGCCTTACGGTTTGTTCGATTGGCTAAGGTAATTTGTTCATACAATATCTATCCCAACACAAGATCTACAAACATACTCAAGATATGGAAAACACAAAAATAGATCTGACCTTTATTATGGAAGCTTATAGATGAGATATTGTAGGCGATCGGGGCCAATACGGTATTGTAAGATAATAGATATGAGCTACTACAAAATGCTCCAGCTAATACACAAAGATGCCTCAGAGAACGGATGTAATCCCGAAGGCCAAGATGCAATAGAGATGAACGCAACCCACTGGGGCACGTTGGTACATCTTCGCTTGTAGAAAGGGACCAATAATTGACTAGCTGAAGGAGATGCTCAAATCGTGCCAAACTCCAGCAAAATGTAGATCGGGTTTGTTGCCGCCTTATACACAACAGGGAGGCGTGGAAAATCTTCAGTACTTTCCGGTGTCCTTGGGGAGACAAGTGAGGGATAAAAGATAGCATCACCTAATCCTCAACTCCCTCATCTAGGCCAACTCTAAGCTGACCAAGGGGGTGGTCCCTAACAAATATACCAAGGTTTTTTAAGCTAAGTACAAGAATTGAAATCTAGGAGTTTATTATTCTTTCAAACCATCAACCATAAATTGATAAAACATGAAATAATCATTCACCACGATGTATAATCAAATAAGCATATACTAGCATCAAAAGGATACTGAGAAGCGATTGTTGGGTGCAGGTTCGAGCAAATGGATAAAATAGCCAATCTTGAGTAGGCGTGTGGCTTTGTTTGGTGTGGTGAGACTGGTTCATGCAAGAATGCGTGGGCAGTGTGGTTGAGTCTATTAGGATAAATTGATGTTGGGTTAATGAAATGGTTTGGGCCTCCTTGGAGGGTTACTCTTTGCTTGAACTGGGAGAGTTTTACAGAAACCCAATGGTCTCACCGGTGAACTCACTCAAAGTGTTGGATGTCCAAAGCGGGTGGGAAAGGTCGAGAGACCCATGCTTACTTCGGGGTCATGAGATTTTCCCTGCATTAAATTAGCTTTACTTTGGGGTTGTCCTAACCCCTATCAATACTTTGACCGACCTGGTATGAACTTACTCGGCCGGTCGGACAAGCTACCATGGCTGGAAGGTGGGAACATGGTGAGGGAATTTTTTATGACAGAAAATAAATGTGAGACTAATTACTATAACCACACTGACCAGGCCCCTTTCAAGATCGTTGAGGGGATGGTTTATTTCATGACAAGAAAGTAAATGTGAGACTAATTACTAGATCCACCTTGTGAGGGCCCTAGAAATTAGGCTGAGGGATGGTTTATTTGTAAAAAATGAAATTCGAAAATGGAAACTATTCTGTTGTTATCTACTAACATAAAAGAGCTAATTTAAGTGTTGTGGTTAGATAGATTGATTGATTACTTTGACTTATGTTGAAAAGGGAGAAAAGCTAGAAACCAAAACTTGAACACACCACCTTAATCCCTAGGGGAGGTGAAACTATATGAGCCTTTTATTTAGCTTCTATTACAATAGAAAGCAGGTTCTCTTTTTCCTATTTAGAACTTTGGATCCTTGGCTGGATCAAACTTTAAGAAATGAGTATAAGGGGTTCCTTGAAGGTTTTTGGTCTTCAAAGGTTCCAACGTGGGCTAGATTTCCATCAATTTGGCCAGTTCTTGAGAACCCTTGTTTTAGGATAGACTGCTAAAACCAGCAAAGAAATGGATTAGAAAACAATGACAAACTCTTTAATCAATAAAGATGAAAAACAAATTTTTAGTCGCCAATTTTCTAGAAAATTTACTTATGAAAATGCAAAATTTTAGGATTTTTGAGACTTTAGATGAACCCAAGTTAGGCTCTTTAGGAAATCTCTGTTTGCTGTCCCAAAGCAGCGAGCTAAATTTCCTAAACTAGATCTAAAAATGCAAACTTAGAACAACTTTCTGCCTTGAAAAATTTAGATAATTTAAAGGAAGAAAGCCACCAAATTACTTAGATCTATCCTTCAAATGAGAAAGAGTTTAGATCAGATCTAAGACTTGTGCATGTAACATTAGATGATAAGATTAACCTTTAAATTCAATCTTAGCTAACATGTAAAATAAGTAACCAATGATTTCTTGAGAAAAGAGAGAATGAGAGAGCAAACTTATGCTTGGAATATCTTTGGACTATGGGGTCCTTCTTTGGTGAAATGAAGAGAGATTTTCTTCAAACGTCTCTTTGAAGAAGGAGAAGCATCAATCTAGATCCTCCACTCTTCAAATAGAGCATCAATTGCTTCACAATCCTTGCACAATAAGGGTTAGAAAAATGAATTGCCACCTACAAGCAAGACTCAAATAAACAATGAGTTAAACAAAACAAGTGCTATTTGAAAACCCTAACAATAGATAAACAATAGAAAGACTAATCAAACAAGCAAGTACTTCTATCCATGTAAGTAACAATACTTCTACAATGGTCAATTTTAAACCAAAATACAATAGCACAAATCATGAAACAATATCACCTCATTTGCAAGCATCCACACATTTGAACCTCCTGACCTCCAAAGTCTTTGATTTTATTTCAATATGAAAGAGTATTACAATAGAAATAGTACAATAGACCTTTCTTCTCAAGCTCCAACTAATATGCATGTGGAGGAGGCTCACATATTTATACAATGGTGGGAATCCAAGGAGGGTGCATGGCATGAGTGAGGAGGGCACACCAAGTGGAAGAGAAGGGCTGCAGAAGTGTGTGGGATGAGGGCTGCCACCTCTCCCACTCACCTTTGTCAAACCAAAGTCAAGGGGGAGGTGTGCCACCTCTCAAGGCTGTGGGCTGCTGCCACCTCCAAGGTCACACCTCTCCAAGAGGCGCACCTCCCTGTCCACATGTGTAAATCTCTCCAATCAAAGTCAATCAATTTAATCAAATTGTTTTGTTCCCCTTGTTATCTCTTTGACATTGCTTTATTTAAATGTACAATCATGTTCCTTTAATTTTGCCTTTGCTGATTTTGTTGAATTAGGGTGACTTTTTGGGTTTTGAAGTAAGAATTAATTTTAAGTGATTAAAATCATGAATTTCACTCACAAAAGTGGGTATAGGTAGTATGGGTGGTCTGGGTCCAAAGTAGACATCCCCATGGCCTGTTTGGGTGCCCCAAATACCGCTTTTAATGTGTCTTTATTTTTTGAGTGAAGTGCTACAATTAGACAGTTTTTTATTTGCTGAAAAAATTAAAAAATCCTGGGGGGACTTAATACATTTCCATAGACTCTGGGAGGATGTTTGGCATGGTAATATACATTGGACACTAGGTTTAGATCCATGCTTAAGGCTAACCATGGGCATATACTTCGACTCTGGAGGATTGAGTGAAAAACTCATAAATTATAAATGTCATGCAACTGACAAAATATAATTAGTAAGTGAAAAACACTCCAAAGTATAACTCGCGCTTAGGACTTAAGGTGGCTAAGACCTTTTACAAGTTCATCATGCAAACACCTTTTATTACAATTTTATGGAAATGTAAAGAGAAAGGATGGTGGTCTTTACGACAATGAACTTAGAACTCATTTGAACAAATATTTCAAACCTTAAGTTATTTGGAGATTATGTAGTGCAACTGATGGATAGCAGGGACCAAAGGAAACCCCTACAGGAAGTCTGAAGCTCAAATACTCAATCCTCCTCAATCAATGGCTGAAACCCTAATGCAACATACGCCCTCTTGAAGCCCTGAATAACTCAACAGTTCATTCTGAATGAAGGACACCTCCAAAATCTCTGAAACTCTCTAGAATGGTAGAACAGGCTGTGGAAAACCCGTAGGAGAAGTTTCATACTCAAATTCCAGGTGTAGCCTTCTAGATCTGAGAAATACTAAATCACAGGACGTCCTCCTTGCCTCAAGGTCATCCCAATCTGTAACTGAAGATCTGATGGTGATAAGTCTTCAAGAAAACCTCCAAAATGGTGGTGAGGACCTGCAAATAGAATCCAAGTGTTGGAATTCCTCCAAGCTCTTGAATGGTATGAGATCCAAGCCTCCTCTTCAGTGATGGGCACACCCTTATTTGGAAATTCTGACAGTCTGACCACAACTACTTTCTACAATTGATAGATGGATATATGTGACAGGTAGCAGGGTAGTGTATTAGGTGGAGTCTTTCATCCCGAGAGACCAAGCTTGGAACAAGGTAGGTAGGTCTTTCTGAGTTGCTCACAAGGGTTTGTGCTTGACAAAACCCCAAACTATATGCTCAAGATTAAGAACAAGCAATTACCAAAATCCATAATACCTAGTGATTAGCCTGAATTGATAGATGGATATGTGATGAGTGTAGAATGGTGTGGGTGGAGTCTTTCATCCCCGAGACCAAGCTTGGAACAAGGTGAGTGGGTCTTTCACCACTGAGTTGCTCACAAGGGTTTGTAACAGCAAAACCCCCAAACTATATGCTCAAGATTAAGAACAAGCAATTACCAAAATCCATAATGCCTAATAGGTGCGCCCCAGTCTTCTATTTATACTTTTCTTCTACTTCACTGTTGAGTTAGGTTAACCCCTAGGGTTAACTCCTCCAGCTCTTCTATTCCTTATTTGAGTTATCTTTTACTCCTTTTTTCACCTTTTCATCAAGTCAACTTAAGAATATACCCTTAGTTTGGTTGACCTTTCCCCTTAGTGTGGGACTATGGCCTAGTGGGGATGCCTAGGCCACTGAGTCTCCTCAATACCTCTTCATCAAGAGGTGGGAGACATTACACATTCCTGGACCCCAGGGAGCACCCTTTTGATTAATAAACTCATTGTAAACATTGTAAAGACTTGTGATCCCCCGAATGAATGATCAGAAGTCACTCCAAAAAAGACCTTTGTAATTCCAATAATAAAATCAGTGGCGCTACAAGCTCCCACTCTTCATTCCCCCTGGGGGGAACTGTGTTTTTGGTGATTGTGTCATTTTTGCAATTTTGGTTTAAGTTTACTTTTCACATCTAAAGTTAAGCTAAAAATAACTTTAAAATTCATCACAAAGCACAACAAGCTTTAGTTTAGATTTCTTTTTTGCAAAGTAATATGTCAATTGCTAGAATAGATTTCATTTTCGTAATTTTAGTTTCTTGCAAATAAACTTGTCCCCTCATCTCCTCTGATTAAGTTTTACGTTGAAAGGAGGCTGGATAGTGTGGACTTAGTAATTAGAAAACATTTATTTTCTGCATTTTACTTGCAGTCTTTATTTTATTGCAAATAAACCTTTCCCATCATCTCCCTGGTGTATGCTCTGAACCGTTGCGAGCCTAGCTCGTGAAATATCCCTAATCCGGCGGATCTGGATATGATCTACTAAAACTAGTGTTTAGGCTCTCAGATCTGATACTCTTAGGGTTTCTAGACGCGTTTAGTATCATTGTCTTAACATGCATGGTGATTTTCCATGTGGTTTCAGATAGAATAAGTGGTTTAAACAATTATATCATGCATGCGAATAATGGAGAACCAACACAACTCAATAATATGTATTATGTGTAATAGCAGGAAATACAACTTGCATGCGGAAAATAGAGAAGCTAATCATCATCTAGATCTTTCAAGGGTGGATCTTTGCTGGAATACAATGCAAAATAATCAGGAAATACTCGTAATCAAAAGAGATGGATGGATCTGCAGCATGCATGGATAGATCTGGTGCATGCAACTCTGAATGCTCACGGCAACTACTGCAAAAGACTAAGATATTCGCCCTGGTTGCTGCACTCATCTGATCGGCCTGAGATCTGTCCCAAACTGTGCGTCTTGGCCTCACAGATCCTCCCAGTAACTGACAAAATGAAGATCAGCCCTCTACTGATCTAAATGGACCTCGGATGAGATCCCCTGGGGGTTTGCGCCCCTCTCTTGGAAAATTGTTGCACCCTATTGATTCCACCTTCGAAATCTGGTCGTACATGTCTCAAAATGAGCGCCCTAACCTCCTCTGTAATGGGTCGGAAGGGTTTTCCTAAATCTGGTCCGATGAGCCCTCTGGAACCCTGAATATACCTCCCCAAGTGCTATGCACTTTCTGGCCAAAGGATGCGCCCTAGTGTATTCCTCCGTCGAAATCTGATGACTAGTGGCTCAAATGAAGCACCTTGACTCCCTCTCAACTGGGTCGGAAGGATCTAGCGAGATCTTCTATGGTCTCGTCCAACTACACAAAACTGTCTCTCAAACCCTTGCGCCCTCACTGGCTACAATGCGCACTGACTGAACTGGGTCTATAGAATATTGATCTGGCACAGTGAAATACCTAGATGGTACTTCTGATAGTCTAGGGTGTGTCTTCCAACACCGAAACCAATCTGCGGTGTTGGTTTCCTCTAGAAATCCACAAAACAGCTGATGAGGTTGACTTCCTCCTCTGGAACCTGTTTCTCAATTCACAAATCAACCATAATGAAGAATTAGGTCGAATTCCTCCTCTTATACCTCCATCAATCTAATTTTTTGTTGACATCAATTAAGTTGGGCGACTTATTCCTAAGTTGAGTATGATTAATTAATTAATTAAGTGCCCCGAAACCCCCTTTTCTTCTATTTCTCCGTTGAGTTTGGCTTAAGTGACTTTTCCTATGCTTTTTGGCTTAATTAATCATTTAGCCATTTGCTCATCCTTATTTCTCCCTTTGTTCCCTGTTTTTTCCTGACTTTAGTTTACGGGAATGGGTAGACTACTAAGTCACTCCTCCTGAGGCTATTCTTGGGAATGGGACATCACAACTCGATCTGGGTAACTCATCAGAATCGGGGTTGGTCAGTGTGGAGTAGTATAATTAGGACAATCTCACAAGAAGTTAATGCTTGGTTTGAAAAACCGAAGTGTGTGAAGTCAGACAAAATACATTGGGTTTGTTCCCCTCTATGTTGGACCTCTGACACCTTTATTGAGTTTGTCGGTGAAGCCATTTGGGTTTCGAAAAACTCTCCGCAAATTTCCACACTGAGGGATAGCCACTCAAGAGGCCACATCCTAGATTAGTTTTTCTTTCTTGAAATACAATTTCACACAAGCAATAAAGTAATCTAACCAAACTTAATCTAAAAGTTTCAAGGACATTTTCACACGGCAATCTCCTTTTCCGACAACATTACATACATGACTCTTGGCACTGGTCTAATCAGATTTACTTTCAAGTCTTTTACTTCAAAGCATTTATATCTTACAAGCATTTCCTTTGAAGTATCTCATTGATGTATGTATCTTTTTTCTTTATGGTTATTGAATATATCTTGGGATAAGTGAATGAATCATATGCTGCTAGTTTAGATTGTTATTTGATTATCTTTTTCTTGTTGCAATAAACTCCTAGAATACTAGTTGTGCTTAGATTTAGTTT
>SNQJ01S0077951.1:52443-64679 GCA_010110895.2 Picea sitchensis | reverse complement strand
AAAGAATGTAAAGATTACTTATCATATAAAGAAGAAGAGGTTTTTACCCTGTATGGATTCTAGGTTTTGCAAGTACCTGTATTTTGTTGTAAGGTGGTGAATGAGGATAAGCATCTCCAGCTTTGCTAGCTCGCTACCTAGGCACGAGTGAGCTCCATTACCAAACAGAAGAAACGGATTCGGTTTTGGAGGCACCTGCACATATGAGTAAGGTTTAGATCATGGTGATGCATATATATGTGGTTATATATGCATATATAACAAACGATTACAAGGACACATGGATTCTAGGTTTTGCAAGTTCCTGTATTTTGTTGTAAGGTGGTGAATGAGGATAAGCATTTCCAGCTTTGCTATCTCGCTACCTAGACACGAGTGAGCTCCATTACCAAATGGAAGAAACGTATTCGGTTTTGGAGGCACCTGCACATATGAGTAAGGTTTAGATCATGGTGATGCATATATATGTGGTTATATATGCATATATGTGGTTATATATGCAGTTGAGTGGCATGGAGTTGTATCCCTTTTCCATCGTGTAGTAAGACTGCTTAAGCTCCTCTTTGTCAAAAACTTCGTGGCACTGGCTACCGAATATCGAAAGGAGCCCAACCTCAAAAGCATACTGCAAAAACCAAAGCCCAATTTTCTATATTACAACACTCATTCTAATAAAGCAGAAAGAGAATAAAAGAGAAAGTGAAGGAGTGGGTATATTGATTTTCATTTCTTGAAACGTGTTGATTGTGGACTTCTCAGGAATCCAAGACGTGGAGAGCAATAGATTCAATGTTTGCAACAATTGAACGAGGAGAAAGGAATTGAGGACCAGCCTCCTGAGGAGTGCGTGGTAATCACCCTGGTGAAAGAAAAGGGCCTGTGGCCCTAACATCCTTTCTTTACTCGCTGGAAATGTGGGCTTAAACAGGTGATCATGGCTTGTCAAGACGAATTTAGCCACCTATGGGCTCGCGATCATAATACAAGGGCATCACTGTATATGGGTTTTAAAAATATCCCCATACCTGCACAATCCACCACCACCATAAGTTGACTGCAACGTTTGTAGGAGAAGAAAACCCTGACATTTATATGAATACAAAAAGTATGTATTTTTTGAGATAATGACACAGAATCACAGACTTAGCAAGGAAGCATTTAACCGCTAGCTCTACAACAGAAAACATATAGGTGTCCCCCGCAAGTTGTTAAATATATATGTAACCTCAAGAGTCTGACTGTACACTGCCATTTGTCCTGGCCAGCTGTACAATCGTTCTTGATTTGCTTGAGCCTATTTAGCTCAACGTTTTGTCTTTTTCTACAGATTTTATATTCTTTATTCTCAATATTCAATACTATTGCGCTCTGCTCATTTTCTTGTTTTCCCAATTCTATCTTCTTGTTCTCATTTTGTCATGGTATCATAGCTTTAGATGTAAGCCTCTTCACATAGTTTGGAGAGCAACCCGATCCTAAGAAGCACATAACTTACACTGCCTATGAGAGCTCACAGACGTAAGATTCTTCACAAAATCTTGGAGAACAGTTTGCAATCCGAAGTTCGCTCAAAAGATCGTTGCAGACAACAAGTGCAAAGAAGCAGAGCAGCTGCAGAAGGACACAACGTTTAAAGAATCTTGGAGAACACTCCGCAATCCACTAAAGGAGCGTGGAGACAACAGTCTGCTCAAAATATCGTTGAAAACATCACAACGCGTGGAGGCAGACTTGCAGAAAGAGAATAAAAAAAATTAAAGATCCGTAAGATTTTAAAGAATTCGTGAAAGATTCACGAAATTCCTTCTTAAGAAGAAAGTCTTTGTAGATACAACAAAAGACAAGATTAGCAACCGTAAGATAGATTAAGGTGAGAGAAACAACCATCAGATTAAGAAAAGGTGCACAGGCTTTAACCGCCAAAGTTTTTTCGAAACTTTGCGTATTCGGGGATTTCATGAAAAGGTTGCAAAGGAGACAAGACTTTACTGGTTCGCAAATCGGAAAAGCCTGAGGTAAGAGTTGTGAAAATTCGCGAAAGGATCACAATCGTTGATCGTTTCGAAATCATCATAACCGTCCATCATTAGAGGACAGGTGGCAATAGATCAACGTTTCACTGACTCGTGACTTGAAGGAGTCAAAGGTCGAAGTCATGAGAACTCGCGAAACGCGAAATCGTGATTTGATCTGAGCCGTTAGATCTAGAGGAGCGTGAACCATCGGATTTGGGGTGCTTCGAAATATCGACATTTCGGGAGTCGAGACTGTGAAGGAGGTCGTGACTTGGAGGTCGCAAGTCACAAAATTCCAACATCATCTGAACCGTCCATTGGAAGGGACGTGTGGTGAGAGATCAACATTTTGCTAACTCGCAGGAGGGAAAAGTAAAGGGGGGAAATCGTGAGAATTCGCGAGATGTGAATTCGTGATTAGATTACAACCGTTGATCAAGGAGATATCTAGACTGTTGATTGTCCAGGAAGAGTTTTGACATTTCGGGGATCGAGAGAATAGATGTAGAAAGTCTTTCGACCTCATGATACGTGAAACCCCGACGTGATTTGAGCCGTTAGATCGTGGAAGAATTGGGACCGTCAGATTGGGAGCTCTGAAATTTTGGCATTTTGGGAGTCGGGGAGTCAAGGTTGGCTCACTCAGAAAGTCCCGACACGCGAAATTGCGACACGCCTTTTTTGTAGGCGTGCGGGCACAACTCGTGGTCGTGTGGAGGTGAGGCTCGCACTTGGTGCTTATTTGCGCAGGCAGAGTTTCATAAGGACCTGTGGATTTAGAAAGCTCAATTCTTCCATTAGAGGGGCTACAGTTGCTACTGTTGCTAAAGAACAGAGCTCAAAACTCTGAATTCGTAGATCTCATGCTCGGATAGTCAGATCCAGCCAGATCGAAGCTAAAGAAGTGGTCTATCCTGTGTTTTTTGGTCTGAAGTCACTGAGAGAACTTCACAGACCTGGTTTTATGCGCAGGAAACAAGTAAGCATGAAAATCTTTAAACAATTCTTTGTTTTCTAATTTTTTTTCTTCAAAGATGGCCACCTCGAGCAATTTAGGACCAACTCAAGGACCGATTCTTCTTGGAAAGAATTATGAGTTTTGGTCTCTTAGAATGAGATCCTTCTTGCAAGCACAAGAGTGTTGGGATCCAATGGATCTTGCATACGTGGAACCAAATCCAACAGACCTTGCTTCCATGACCAACCAACAAAGAACTGCTCAGGCAACTCAAAGGAACAAAGAGAATAAAGCCAAATTATGGATTCAAAATTCCGTGGATGACTCAATTTTCTCAAAATTCAGAGGCGTTGTTACTTCAAAACAGGCTCGGGACATCCTTAAATCAACTTACCAAGGCAATGACAGAGTCAAAATAGTCAAACTGCAGACCTTGAGGATGCATTTTGAGACTTTAAAAATGACAGAGTCTGAAAACATTGATTAGTTTATGACTAGAGTCATGGGAATTGTAAATCAGATCCGATTGACCGGTGAAGCCATCCCTAATCAATGAATTGTTGAGAAAGTTCTTAGAAGTCTACCAAAGAAATTTGAAATGGTTGTTATAGCCATCCTTGAATCCAAGGATCTATCAAATTTTTCAAAAGATGAATTAATGGGTTCCATGTTGACACATGAGACCAGACTACATCTTGAAGATGAGTCAATAGAAAATGCCTTCAAGACTCAATTCTCCTTTAACAGAGGGAGAGGCAGAGGCAGAGGAGGAGGTCATCAAGGAAAAGGGAGAAGTCTAAGTAACCATCACTCTAATGAAGGTCACAAACAACATAACCAGAATAATAATTTCCAAGGTTCCAGACAACAGAACTAGAATCAGAATTTACAGCCTCAAAGAGGCAGAGGAAGAAGATCAAATGACAAATCAAGAATACAATGCTATTACTACAAAAAATTTGGGCACTATGAATTTGAATGTCGGAAGAAGCAAGAAGATCAGCTCTTAGGCAGAGCACATGTCTCAAATCATGAAGGAGAAACCTCAGATGGTATGTTTCTCTCATGTCACAAGACTGAAGAACAACATAAAGATCTCTGGTTGCTGGACAATGGATGCAGCAACCACATGAAAGGTAACAAAGATTTACTCTCATGCATTGATTCTTCAATTTCATCTGATATTACACTTGGAAATGATTCTTTAGTCAAAGTTCAAGGAAAAGGAACTGTTCATATTCTTACTAAACAAAATGTAAAGAAAGACATACACAATGTCTATCATGTTCCAGATCTGACACATAATCTGCTAAGTGTAGGACAACTAATTGAACATGGCTCTAAGGTACTTTTTGAAGGAGCATCATGTAGGATATGATAAAACCCCCAGTAGAAAATTGATTTCTGAAATCCACATGACCAAGAATAGAATGTTTCCCCTGACCCTCATAATTGCAAATCTGATCCAATCATATGCACAAAGTGCATCCACCCCCAATAAAACTATTGTTTGGCATACAAGATTTGGACACCTACCCTTTCATAGTCTAAGTCTTCTATAAAAGCATTCCATGGTCAAAGGTCTACTTATCTTCAAAGAGAAAAATCCCCCATGTGAGTTTTGGATACTTGGAAAACATAAGAGAACTAGTTTTCCACAGTCCTCCACTCAAGCCAAACAACACCTAGAACTGGTTCACACTGACCTATGTGAACCAATGAAAACAGAGTCAATAGGTGGTAGCTTTTATTTTCTAACATTTATTGATGACTTTAGTAGGAAAATATGGATCTATTTTCTCAGACACAAGTCTGAAACTTTTGCAAAATTCAAAGAATTCAAAGTAGAAGCTGAAAAACAGAGTGGCAAATATATAAAAGCTCTTGGGTCATATGGAGGAGGAGAATACAGCTCCAAAAAATTTGCAAATTTCTGCAAATCACAAGGCATAATCATGAAAACTACAACCAAGTATATTCCCCAACATAATGGAGTGGCTAAAAGGAAGAATCAGACAATAATGAACATGGCAAGAAGCCTACTCAAAGAGAAATGTTTGTCAAATACATTTTGGACTAAAGCAGTAGCATGCTCATTTTATCTTTTGAATAGATCTCCAATCACAAGTCTAAAGATGAAGGTCCCTCAAGAAGCATGGAGTGGGACAAAGCTAAATGTTGCACATCTTAGGACATTTGGATGCATAACATACACTCACATCCCTTTTGAATTAAGGAAGAAACTGGATGATAGAAGTGAGAAATGTATCTTTACTGGCTACAATGAAACATCAAAATCCTATAGGCTCTACAATCCAATATCAAAGAAATTGATTCTTAGAAGAGATGTAAAATTTTTGGAAAATCAATTCTGGACTGAGTCTGAAAATCAACCAATGGACAGTCAAGATCCACTGATGTCACATCCTAAAGACACAGAGAATTCAGGACAACAAACACATCAACCTGCTCTTCCAAGATTGCAGGTACAAGGACAACCTGAAATTTCTCAGGATAACTCTACTTCCAACAGAAATTCATCCTCCAAACTTCCAAATCAGAGAACTCGAAGTTTAAGAGAAATCCATCAGTAGTTGGATGACATTGATCAGCACAATATTTTTGCATTAATGTCATGTCAACCCACATCTTTTAAAGAGGCAGCTAAGGAGCCACATTGGGTTCAAGCCATGAACCAAGAGATTGACTCCATTGAGAAGAACAATACATGGGATCTTGTTGATCTACCCAGACACAAGAAAAGTATTGGTGTCAAGTGGGTTTACAAAACTAAACTCAATGAAAAGGGGCAAATTGAAAAACACAAGGCAAGACTTGTTGCCAAAGGATTCTTACAACAACTAGGTACTGATTATGGTGAAACTTTTTCTCCAGTAGCAAGGTTGGACACTGTAAGGACTCTCTTAGCCATAGAAACTCAACACAAATGGAAAGTATACCAGATGGATGTCAAGTCAGCTTTCCTAAATGGTGTCTTAGAAGAAGAGGTCTATGTGGACCAACCACCTGGATTTGAAGTCAAATATCAGCCAACCAAAGTATATCGGTTGAAGAAAGCCATGTATGGCTTAAAGAAAGCTCCAAGAGCTTGGTACATCATGATTGACACTTACTTGATCAAGAGTGGTTTCAACAGAAGCCAAAATGAGCTAACTTTATACACCAAAACAAATCAACACGGTAAAATTTTGATTGTATGTTTATATGTTGATGACATGATATATACTGGAAATTTTGAGTTAACCAGTTTTAAACATGCCATGCAATCTGAGTTTGAGATGAAAAATCTTGGCATAATGAAATATTTTTTGGGAATCGAGGTTGATCAATCAACCAAATGCATTTTTGTCTGTCAGCAAAAGTATGCAACATACATCATCAAAAGATTTTGCATGGAAGACTACAATCCAACAGAAACTCCTATACCCCTAGGCACAAAATTGAGTAAGAAAGATGAAGGCCCTACAATGGATCCTACCCTATACAAAAGTTTAGTAGGCAGTTTGTTGTATCTTACAACAACTAGGCCTGATATTATGTATGCAGCCAACCTTGTTTCCAGGTTTATGGAATCCCCCAAATATTCTCACTGGAAGATGGCGAAAAGGATTCTGATATATGTTGGAGGAACTCTCAATTTTGGCTTATGGTACACTCATTCTGATGATAATCATCTCTCTGGTTACACAGACAATGATTTTGCAGGAAGCCTAGATGACATGAAAAGCACCTTAGGACATGCTTTTCACTTGGGCATCAAAGAAGTAGCAACCCATTGTATCAATATTTTTTGCAGAGGCAGAGTATGTCGCTGCTACCTCAACTCCTGTCAAGCTGCGTGGATGAGAAGAATATTGAATGATATGTCACACATAGAAAATGAGCCAACTCCTTTCTTCTGTGACAACACCTCAACAATTGCTCTATCCAAAAATCATGTGTTTCACAAGAAAAGCAAGCATATTGACACTTGTTTTCACTTCATACGCGAGCTATTCAATAATGGTGACATAACACTTCAATTTTGTGGCTCTCGAGATCATCTCACATATATTTTTACAAAGCCACTAGGAAAATTCATTTTTTATTTTCAGAGACAACACTTGGGCATTATCAGTGTTGATGTTTGTAACTGTTGAGTTTAAGAGAGAGTGTTAAATATATATGTAACCTCAACAGTCTGATTGTACACTGCCAGCTGTCCTGACCAGCTGTACAATCGTTCTTGATTTGCTTGAGCCTATTTAGCTCAACCTTTTGTCTTTTTCTACATATTCTAGATTCTCTATTCTCAATATTCAATACTATTGCGCTCTGCTCATTTTCTTGTTTTCCCAATTCTATCTTCTTGTTCTCATTTTGTCACAAGTAACAAAATGGAGGTACAGAAATATTTTACAGTTAAGCCCATACAGGGAGATAACAAATAACCCCAATGTATCACAAGATTCACGACAATAGCATTTAGTAGCCATCAGTCAACCACAATTCAGGATTAATACTAGTTCATCATTTTCATACACGTTGCCATGAAGACAAAATGAACAAATTTTCCTATTAATCTACGGACTGAAAAAAGTTCACGAGACCCATCCGTCGAATTGTGAAAATTCCACAACGCAGCTAAAAGGGATTACTAATAATAGTTGAGCAAGTAGGAGTTCATGCAGGGAATCTATGCCTGAGACTTGCAAGTAGATCCCACAACTAGAAAACTTATATATATTTGTACTGTAGTGTCAAGAATGTTGGGCAGTGGAAGTAAAACATAGCATAAAACCAGAGCATAAACTAAGCAAGATTAAATACGCATGAAACCAAGAACAACAAACACACACTTGACACAGTGATTTATGTGGAAACCCAAATCGGGAAAAAACCACGGGCAATGATTATCGGTCTTTTGTTATTCAAGAGAGAAATACAATAGCCTTCAAAGGCATACAAGAATCCTCTCCTCACACACTCTCTACTCTCTAGCTCGCATTGTGTTATACCTCTATGGGTATGCTCGTATATATAACAAATATCAGTCAGTTACACAGACTGGTCAATAATCGATCACATAGTTACACGAATAGTTCATAAGTAGGTGGCATGCATGCGTGTGTGCATGTGCGTCTGCATATGCATGTGACTACATGAGAAAATTCGTTGGCATGTTTCCAACAATCTCCACCTTGACAACAATTTACCAGATATATCATGCCCTTAATTAATTCATCACCTTTTCTGCAAACCAAGAGAAGCCAGACACCACCATAGCTTCTCTAACAAAACTGGTTTCGTAAACATGTCTGTAGAATTCACTTTTGTATGTACCTTTTCCAGAGCCACTCCACCTTCATCGAAAACCTGTCTTACAAAATGGTACTTAACAAAAATATGCTTCATCTTACTGTGATAAGCTGGATTTTTAGCCAAACGAATAGCACTTTGACTATCACAAAATACTTTCACCTTGTCCTGCATCCTTCCAAACTTACCCAACAGACCCTGTAACCAAATTTCCTCCTTGCATGCACGTGAAGCAACCATATACTTTGCCTCGGTAGTGGATAAAGCGACTACGTTTTGAAGCTTTGACATCCAACTAATAGGTCCTCTTGCAAGAGTAAAGACATATCCTAAAATGGATCTCCTTTTGTTCAAGTCACTTGCAAAATCTTAATCTACATAACCGCAAACTGAATCTCTAGAACCATCATAGGTGATAGAATAACTACTTGTGCCTCTAAGATATCGAAGCACCCATTTCACTACTTCCCAATGCTCTTTTCCTGGATTTTCCATGTATCAACTAACAACACCAATTGCATGTGGAATATCTGGTCTAGTACTCACCATCGCATACATCAAACTTGCCACTACATTAGCATATGGTACACGAGACATATAATCTTTTTCTTCGTCATTACTAGGACATAAAATTGAAGAAAGCTTGAAATGGGAAGCCAAAGGGATCTGAACAGGTTTCACATTATTCATACCGAATCTCATAAGTATTTTCTCCACATACTTATGTTTTGATAACCACAACTTACCATCTTTCCTGTCTCTGTGTATGCCATGCCTAAGATTTGTTTTGTTGCTACTAGATCCTTCATATCAAACGCCCTAGCCAACTAAGCCTTTAAGCTATTGATTTTGACCATGCTCTTGCTTGCCACAAGTATATTGTCAACATATAACACCAAAATAATGAACATGCCATTTTCCAACTCTTTAAAGTAAACACAATGATTATATGCACTCCTTGTAAACTTTAGGCTCACCATGAAGGAATCAAACTTCTTGTACCATTGCCTGGGATATTGTCTTAGGCCATACAATGACTTCTTGAGTTTGCAAACAAACCTCTTATTGCGATCTTGAACAAACCCTTATAGTCATTTTATATATATATCATCATCTAAATCTCCATGTAGAAATGTTGTTTTAACATCTAGCTTCTCTAACTCAAGATCAAGTAAAGCAACTAGTGCTAACACAATACGAATTGAAACAAGCTTCACAATTGGTGAAAAGATCTCATGAAAATCAATACCTTCCTTTTGAGAATACCCTTTTTCTACCAGTCTTTATTTATACTTTTCGACTTTATCATCAATGCCATTTTTCATTTTGTAGAACCACTTGCAACCGACAACCTTCCTATCCTTTGGAAGTTCTACTAGGTCCCATGTTTTATTCCTCTCTAAGGCATCCATTTCTTTGTTCATAGATTTCTTCCATTGAGCACTTTCAGATACCTTGATTTCTTCCTGAAAACAACTAGGTTCTCCATCAATAGAAACCAAAGCCACATATGAAACATAATCGTCATACCTTGTAGGAGGATTCCTGACCCGTGAAGATCTCCTCAGAGATGGTTGCGGCATATCCTCAGTTTCCTAGATATTTTTTGCATCTACATATTCATCTTCTTCTTCTGGAACTTCTTCATGCTCCTGCCTTCTGAAGAAGGTTGAGTTTCCAACTGAATTTGTTGAACTTGCGGTACTTGTTCTTGTCTCACTTCAACACCTACCAATTCTGATTTTAAGAGTGAGGATTCATCAAATACATCTCTGTTAATGATGAGTTTGTGGGCAGTAGGATCCCACAATCTGTACCCCTTAAATCCATCACCATAACCCACAAAGACATATTTCTTTGATCTGGGATCTAACTTAGAATGTTGATCTTTAGAAATAAGGGCGTAAGCCTCACAACCAAATATTCTAAGATTTGAAAAATCACATGAATGACTTGTCCATACCTCTTCTAGAATCTTACAGTTTATTGCAGTTGATGGTGACCTATTTATCAGATAGCATGCTGTAAAAATTGCTTCTGCTCACAATTCTTGTTGCATCTTGGCATTACTGAGCATGCTCCTTGCTCTCTATAGAAGAGTCTTATTCATGCATTTAGCAACACCATTCTGTTGAGGAGTATAAACTGTGGTCTTATGTCTTTCGATCCGAGATTCCTTGCAATAGTTCTCAAATTCCATAGATGTGAACTCATCTCCATTATCTGTCCTTAAACACTTGATTGACTTGTCAGTGATCTTTTCAACCAAAGCTCTGAATTGCTTAAAAGTATTAAATACATCAGCTTTTCTTTTAAGTAAATAGACCCAAACCTTTCTAGAATAATCATCTATAAATGTCACATAATATTCCGATCCTCCAAAAGAAACTGTAGGGGATGGTCCCCAAACATCTGGATGAATGTAATCAAGGATACCTTTGCTTATATGCCTTCCTGTTTTAAACTTCTGTCTACATTGTTTTCCAAAGACACAATACTTGCAGAAATTCAAATTCAGAAACTTCAAACTTGGAAGTGACTTACGATCAACCAGTACCTTAAGCCATTTATCGCTCATGTGACCCAAACACTGATTCCATAAATGGACAGAGTCACTTGCATCTTCAGATGCGACCACTGCTTGATTTACTTTTGTCATTCCTTCAAGCTGATAAAGGTTGTTGATCCTCTTTGCCTTCATGACTACTAATATGCCTTTCGACACCTTCAGTACTCCACCTTGAGTTGTACACCTGTAATCAGCAGAATCTAGAAGAACTCCCAAAGATATCAAGTTCTTTCTTATTTCGGGTACATGTATTACATCTGTTAATGTTCTTATAGAACCATCATGCAGTTTAATCCGGACTCTACCAACTCCAACAATTTTACAAGAAAAATCATTTCTCATAAAAACAACACCATCATCAATAGATTGGTAAGTTGAGAACCAATATCTATGAAGACACATGTGGTTGGACGCACCAGATTCTAACAACCAATGATGATGTTGATGTGAAACATCACAAGTAGACATACCTCATCAACCATACCTGAACTGGAACCTAAACTTGTTTCGGCTACATTATCTTCCTTTTCTTCTTTTGTGGAGTCCTCGTTGGCTGCATTCTGTCTTTTCCAGCAATCCTTCTTCAGATGCCCAGATTTGCCACAGAACCAACATTTTTTCTTACTCTTCTTGCCTTTTGACTTAGACCTTGATGTACCCCTCTGAATTTTCCCTCTTTCTGTAGATCGTCCTCTGATCACCACCATTGCTTCTGTTGTAGAGGTTTCCTTATTGGATTTTTTCATCATTTCCTCACACAATAGAGATCCCACAATAATGTCATAATCAATGGCATCTTTTGTGTTAAACCACACAGTTGTGACCAGATGATCCGAAGACTCAGGAAACAAACACAATAATGTAATTGCCTTGTCCTCATCATCAAACTTTACTTCCATAGTAGTTAATTGACAAATCTGAGTATTCAAGACATTCAAGTGATCAACAATTTTTGTACCTTCTTTCATTCGCAAGTTGTACAACTTCTTCTTTAAGAAGATTTTTTTTGAAAAGTTCTTTGTCATATATAGACTCTCCATTTTGGTCCACAAACCTGTTGTTGTCTCCTCTTCAATAATATTAAACAATACCTCATCTGCCAGACACAAACGAATAGTACTGAGGGATCTTGCATCCAGATCCTCCCAGTCCTCGTCTATCATGCTTGTCGATTTCTTTGCCTTTCCAACCAACGCCTTTTTCAATCCTTGTTGCACAAGCATATCCCGCATCTTGAGTTTCCATAGCGCAAAGCTATTCTTACCGTTGAATTTCTCCACCTCAAACTTAGAACTCTGCACTTTCGCCATTAGCACACCGCCCAAAACAAAAACACAGCTTCTAATAAACCAAGATCTTATAATAAAGCAACAAG
>SNQJ01S0077951.1:41014-52433 GCA_010110895.2 Picea sitchensis | reverse complement strand
TATGAAACCATTTTTAATTCTTTTGGTAAGTTACCATTGACCTATGAAATACGATTCTTTTTTTATTTTATTTTCTTATTTTTCCAAATGTGTAGTTATGAAACCATTTTTATTTCTTTTGGTAATTTAATTGATAGCTATGGGGTTAGAAACACAATGGATCTGGTGGCAGGCTTGTTCAGGCAGCTTGCTGGCATTGGTGGGGCAGACTCCCATTCGTTTTTTTGGCAAACGTGATTTGACATACGGTTAAACTTGTTAGGAAAATCTCTATGAATGCAAAACCTCCACTATATAATAAAAAATGCTATTCAAAAAACCAGCTGCTTATGGAAACATATGATAGAAACACTGGACTCCAAAATAAATTTAGGTTTTTTTGAAATGACATATTTTAATTATAGGAACGAGCTAAAGCACTCACACCCTCTGAGGGGAATGGGAAACCTCAAAGGCAAAGGAAACTCGGTAAGTTTACATAGATTTGAGTAAAATTTCTTTTATTATCTTCGGAGGCAGTATATCGCAGCCTGCTGCACTTGTTATATTATATCTCACATTAAAACACACCTCCACCTTTTTATATTATAAAACCCATAACCATGTCTTAAGGCTCACGACCATATCCTTTTTGAATAAGACAAAAACCTTCAAAACTTTAGTTTATACCATGCTTGTGAATACCATGCAAACTTTGATTTTTTTATGACCGACACTCCTTTATGGATGTAAGGGGAGTGCTAGTTTGGAAATAAGCGCTCCCTTACTATGGACAGGGGGGCGCCGATGTGCCAGCGCTCTATGGTGCACAAACTAGGTGCACCAATTTTCCAAAAATCAGTATTTTTGAAGTGTGAGAGCGTCGGCGCGCCTTTAATATTGATTAGGGAGTGTCGATGATCTAAGACACTCAATCACGTCTCTAACACTTAATCACATCTTCTTGTGCTCTTTGAAGACCTGCATGAAATTCCTCTTGGCTCACCTTCGATACCTACTCAATTCACCTTGGCTCTGATACCACTTGTTGGGCAGCGGAAGCAAAACATAGCATAAAACTAGAGCATAAACTAAGCAATATTAAACACACATGAAACTAAGAACAACAAACACACACTTGACATGGTGATTTATGTGGAAACACAAATTGGGAAAAAACCACGGACAATGATTATCGATCTTTTGTTATTCAAGGGAGAATTAAAATAGCCTTCATAGGCATACAATCATCCTCTCCTCACACACTTTCTACTCTCTAGATCAAATTGTGTTCTACCTCTATGGATATGCTCGTATATATAACATCTGTCACTCAATTACACGGACTGATCATGAATCGATCACATAGTTACACAAACAATTCATAAGTAAGTGGCATGCATGCATGTGTGCATGTGCGTCTGCATGTGACTGCATGAGAAAATTCATTGGCATGTTTCCAACAAAGCAAATCATGGAAATCAAAACGATAAATGATTGAATTCCATAACCACCTCTTTTGTTTACCACCGAAGAAGACGTTGGGATTTTGAGAGTAAATCTTAAACGTCTCTCCTATATATGGCCATCCCATGGACCCTAGAGGCAACTGCATGAGCTTTTTGTTTCCAAGAATTGTTGTATTTTGAGTATTTTTACTTGAGTTTTAATTGATGCCTTATGAAATTCAGATGCCAGTTGCCCTTGTGAATGACAATCCTTATGGAAGGTGTTGGGCCAGGGTAGGTTCGGGTTTGAGAGCAACCTTTCTTGTTGTTAAGCTGGCGATCATAGAGGTCAAATTGGTCATTCATAGAAAATCAAGGGAAATTGTAGAGTATTTCATTATTACAAATTATGTTAATTAATTCAAGTACGTCGACTAGAATATTCCTTTTTCCTTATTAACTAACAATTGTATAGTACCGCAAATAGATGGCATGGCAGTCTAAAATTTAGCAATGAATTAAACTTTTATGATGCGTTACATTTCAGTAAGATCTGGAAAAATGCTTAGAAATGTTATTAAACTGGTTCAATTAAATATTTATAAATTGCAATGCTAAAAAATCTGGTTGAAAATAGTCCATGCTTAGATTAGATACTTATAATACAACTTAAAATAAGTAATATTCGAAGGCATAATAGAACAATTATTATAATCATGGCTTTATTATCTCATATGTAAATGCTTCAAGGAATCTTTAACTATGTGAAATAAAAATTTATGCTTAAGGAATCTTTAACTTTGAAAAATTTATGCTTCAATGAATTTAACTATGTGACATATTAGTCCACATTGTAAATGGGTTCCTTAACTTATACTTGGCAGAGTATCCCTTCTTAATAATTGAATAGGGTGCATCGATGTGTAGTAAAGTGCTTTACCAATATCATGCTTCCTCCCCCTGAGAGGTTTCACTCCTTTCGGTGCCCACCCGTCGAAATGTTATCTCCCATCATTCGTTCCCCCTTTAGCAACCAAGGGAGGGTTCGTCTCAGTAAGAGGCATCCAAAAATTCTGCGACTCCGACAAGCACCCGAGGTCGGCCATGGAAAGATTGCCTCTCAAAACGTTCACCTTGACGATGCCACCAAGATACTCACTCACCACCACATCTGCGAAGCTATCTCGTTCTATCTTTCATATTCGTGCTCGCATTCGGCTTAGTCCAATCCCTGAGAGGTGGTTTTTATAGGGATTTGAAAAGGGATTTAAGAGGTCACCCAAGCCACAAAAAATGGTGAAACTACATACTTCTGACATACATAATGGTAGGCCTTTCTAGGAGCACCCCCGGAGGGTAGCATCGCAGAGCCCCCATAGGGCTCCCCCCTTCTTCTGAGTAGTGTTTGTTGGTAAATACCGGAACCGTACCTGAGATGAGATCGAACACCATTGAGCTTCTCTTAGTCATATAACACATATTGTACCTTTGATTGCAAAGGAAAGCACAAGAGTGGACCTCATAGGCGAAAATACGAGTTTGTGAGGTTCAAGTGAAATGGTGGGATACCTCTTTGAGGGTAGGACTATTCTTTATAACCAACCCCCCACCTATGGGATTTATCTCTTCTATGGGTGCCTTTTTTCCTTTGAATCAGAAATATGATTTGAAATCAAGAAGTATTAAATAGGAGGGTATTAGGATTCAAATTCTTGAAAAATAAAGGTATCAGAAAAGGTAGATACAAATACGATAAGAAACTTCTAAATGCTTTTGATAGTGTTTTTGTGGGGGTGTTTAGAACTATTTTTTTTTTCTATGGGGGCGTTTAGACCTATTTTGGTGTTTTCTGCGGGGGCGTTTAAGGCACCATCTCATATCCAAAAATTTTCCTTGGGATATCAACCCTTCCTAGGTGGATTTCACCCCTTTCAAATATGGAATTCCACTCACCTCCAACTACGACAACATTGAGGAAGGGCATGTGAATAAGAAAGGAAAGCATAGCCCAAGAATTGCAGTTTTAACAATCTTGTCTACAGGGTTCTTTTGTCCAATTTGCTAAGAATCTAAGATTTAAAGTGAAATAAAATTAGTGTTTGACATGAGTTTTTCAAAATGCCTAAGAATTGCAGTTTTAACAATCTTGTCTACAATTGCACCACTTTCCTCAAATATTTTATGTTTTTTAGTTTCATTATGTCCACCATTTTCCTCAAATATTTTATGTTTCTTAGTTTCATTATGAAGAGACCTAATTATTGCCTCCTCCCTTGGAAGATATTGTACTTTAGGGAGATGAATTTTAAGCTTCCTTAGTGCACATTTTGGCATGTTGTACTTTCCAGTCCTATTGACCTATTTTGGTCATTAGTGGAATAAAGATATCCTTGCAGATTTTATCATACATGAATATTATCATAGTTGCATAACTCATGCAACTTGGAATAAAGATATCATACAAATCTCACTTTGAAAGAAGTATTTTCTATTTTCAAACTTGCCCCAGCAGGGACTACGTTGTTATGCAACACTTGTTAATTTAATATTAAGTAATCCATGTTGATGATATTTTTTTTATGTTTTCATTAATCTTTAGTTGAGGTGTGCAATTCATATATATTGGTCACATATACAGACTTTTGATAAATTTATATTACACCAATCAATAATCAATCATAAGTTGTATTATTATTAATAAGAGATATAAATTAGTGACAATGAACTATTAAAGATATAGGATTTTTAATATGTTGTTTATGAATAAAATGGATATTTTATTATTTTCAATTTTAGAAGAATATATCAAATTAACATATTTTATCTTTATAAGGTGTACATTATCATGAAGAACAATATTCCACATCCATTCTTTATATCTATCCTCATGATGACTAACCCAACATCAAATTTTGATATAGTTATTCTTGTTATTTGGTATTCGTGCAAACAAATAGTTGTAGTCTAAACATTCTACAAAATGAGTCTTTTTTGACGATTTTTTCTAGGGACATTTGTCTGAAATTTGGTGAAAAATTGTTAGATTCATAGATTTGAGTGATTATTTCTGTATAATTTGAGTGCCCCAGGGGTTTTTCAGCACGTTGAATCCATTTTTGCATTCAAAGATGGATTTAAACAACAAAAAAATGATATTGTGCAAATTTATATCATTGGATTCTAGCGAAAAAATCCATTTCGTAGAACAGTTAGACAACACCAAACAAACATAACAAAATAATTTTGGAAATCATATCTTTCTTGAGTTTTGATGCTAGAGTCACCAAGGAGATCATCTTCCCAAATTTTGAATGATTCTTTGGTTCTATGGAAATTGTCACAACTAATTTGTGACTGCAACTTCAACCAAATATCTTCAAGTCCATTTAATGTTCTTTGAACCAGGTTTTCAAGAACCCAATCCATCTTGAATCAATATCTAGATCAACCAAATAACATCTAGTTTCCCAATAATATATGATTCTAAAAGTATCATATTTTCTGAAAACAAATCATTCCCCAGTATGGTTACCAAAAATGTTGATGTTTAGATTGATTAAGGTCCAATCAACAACCTCACGAGGATATGAATCCCCCAATATTTTTAAATATGTGGTACTCCACTTTGGTTGAAAGATGTATCTTGGATATCTTGGATTAAGGAGAATGCTAGACAAAAAAACCCAGATATTTATTGTTTTGATGTGTACATGTAATGGTTCTTGATAACCATATTTTCTCTTTATGTGCAACAAGTAACTTCTAAACAATAAAAAATTGAAGGAAGGCTTCAANCGACCATATCCTTTTTGAATAAGACAAAAACCTTCAAAACTTTAGTTTATACCATGCATGTGAATACCATGCAAACTTTGATTTTTTTATAATCGATGCTCCTTTATGGGTGTAAGGGGAGCGCTTGTTTGGAAATCAATGCTCCCTTACTATGGATGGGGGAGCGTCGATGTGCTGGCACTTTGTGGTGCACAAACTAGGTGTGTCAATTTTTCAAAAATCAGTATTTTTGAAGTGTGAGAGTGNAGGGAGCGTCGATGACTTGAGATATTCAATCACGCCTTCTTGCGCTCTCTGAAGACCTGCATGAAATTCATCTTGGCTCACCTGTGACACCTACTCAATTCGCCTTGGCTCTGATACCACTTATTGGGTAGCGGAAGAAAAACATAGCTTAAAACCAAAGCATAAACTAAGCAAGATTAAACACACATGAAACTAAAAACAACAAACACACACTTGACACAGTGATTTATGTGGAAGCCCAAATCAGGAAAAAACCACGGGCAATGATTATTGGTCTTTTGTTATTCAAGGGAGAAGTAAAATAGCCTTCATAGGCATACAAACATCCTCTCCTCACACACTCGCTGCTCTCTAGCTCACATTGTGTTCTACCTCTATGGGTATGCTTTTATATATAACATCTATCACTCAGTTACACAGACTGATCATGAATCGATCACATAGTTACATGAACAATTCATAAGTAGGTGGCATGCATGTATGTGTGCATGTGTGTCTGCATCTTCATGTGCATCTACATGTGACCACACGAGAAAATTCGTTGGCATGTTTCCAACAAAGAAAATCATGGAAATCAAAATGATAAATGATTGAATTCCATAACCACCTCTTTTGTTTATCACCGAAGAAGACACTGGGATTTTGAGAGTAAATCTTAAACGTCTCTCCTATATATGGCCATCCCATGAACCCTGGAGGCAGATGCATGAGCTTTTTGTTTCCAAGAATTGTTGTATTTTGAGTATTTTTACTTGTGTTTTAATTGATGCCTTATGAAATTCAGATGCCAGTTGCCCTTGTGAATGGAAATCCTTATGGAAGGTGTTGGGCCAGGGTAGGTTCGGGTTTGAGAGAAACCTTTCTTGTTGTTAAGTTGGAGATCATAGAGGTAAGCATGTATATTCGATAAAAAAATTGGTCATTCATAGAAAATCAAGGGAAATTGTAGAGTATTTCATTATTACAAATTATGTTGATTAATTCAAGTATGTCGACTAGAATATTCCTTTTTCCTTATTAACTAACAATTGTATAGTACTGCAAATAGATGGCATGGCAGTCTAAAGTTTAGCAATGAATTAAACTTCTATTGTGCGTTACATTTCAGTAAGATCTGGAAAAATGCTTAGAAATGTTATTAAACTGGTTCAATTAAATATTTATAAATTGCAATGCTTAAAAATCTGGTTGAAAATCAGTCCATGCTTAGATTAGATTCTTATGATACAACTTAAAATAAGTAATATTAGAAGGCATAGATGAACAATTATTATAACCATTGCTCTATTATCTCATATGTAAATGCTTCAAGGAATCTTTAACTCCGTGAAATAAAAATTTATGCTTAAGGAATCTTTAACTCTAAAAAATTTATGCTTCAATGAATTTAACTATGTGACTTATTAGTCCACATTGTAAATGGGTTCCTTAACTTATACTTGGAAGAGTATCCCTTCTTAATAATTAAATAGGGTGCATCGATGTGTATTAAAGTGCTTTATCGATGGCCCACAGGGGTTTGGTCTAGTGGCCAACGAACGTACTGTTAAGGTGTTCGTGTTGTTATGCAGGTAACGAGTTCAAACCTTGATTTATCCGGAGGTGTGATTGAGGGATGCACAATTCTCCCTAGGGGTTATAAGGTAGCCGACAGTATTCGACTCCAAGTCACACGAGTACGATACTGCCGCCGTTGTCGATTCCCCTAGTCATAAAAAATAAAAAAAATAAAAAAAAGTGCTTTACCGGTGTCCCGCTTCCTCCCCCCGAGAGGTTTCACTCATTTTTGTGCCCACCTGTAGAAATTCTATCTCCCATCATTTGTTCCCCCTTTAACATCCAAGGGAGGGTTCGTCTCAGTAACAAGCATTCATAGATTCTGCGACTCCGACAAGTGCCCGAGGTCAACCATGGCAAGATTGTCTCTCATAATGTTCACCTTGACGATGCCACAAAGATACTCACTCACCACCACATTTGTGAAGCTACCTCGTTCTATCATTCAGATTTGTGTTCACATTTGACTCAGTCCAATCCCTGAGAGGTGGTTTTTATAGGGATTTGAAAAAGGATTTAAGAGGTCACCCAAGCCACATAAAATGGTGAAATTGCCTACTTCTGACATACATAATGGTAGGCCTTTCTAGGAGCACCCCCGAAGGGAAACCTCGCAGAGACCCCAAAGGGATCCCTCCTTCTTCTGACTAGTGTTTGTGGGTAAATACCAGAACCAGACCTGAGATGAGATCGAACACCATTGAGCTTCTCTTGGTCATATAACACATACTGTACCTTTGATTGCAAAGGAAAGCATAAGAGTGGACCTCATAGGTGAAAAGATGAGTTTGTGAGGTTCAAGTGAAATGGTGGAATGCCTCTTTGAGGGCAAGACTATTCTTTATAACCAACCCCCCACCTATGGGCTTTATCTATTCTATGGGTGCCTTTTTTCCTTTGAATCATAAATATGATTTGAAATCAATAAGTATTAAATAGGAGGGTATTAGGATTCAAATTCTTGAAAAAGAAAGGTATCAGAAAAGGCAGATACAAATACGATAAGAAACTTCTGAACACTTTTGATAGTGTTTATGTGGGGGCGTTTAGACCTATTTTGGTGTTTTCTGTGGGGGCATTTAAGGCACCAACTCATATCCAAAACATTTCCTCGGGATATCGACCCTTCCTGGGTGGATTTCACCCCTTTCAAACACTGAATTCCACTCACTTCCAACTGTTGGGCCCGAGATATGATTACTTTTATGACGATTATTATACACTTTTTCCGCAAGTACATATGTGTTTTTCATATTTTAAAGGAGCTTTTTGAAGAATTTCATGATAAAACGGTATGATTGACACTAGGTACATGTGATTCATGTTTAATGATTATATTGAGTATAATTCATTGTGTTTTATGATTACCAAGATCTAATTCACATTTTTCTGGTGTTACAGGGAAAAAATGCACCACGTTTCTGCTTCCGGCACTTGATCCAGCACTCCTTTCGGCACTTGATCCGAAACTCTGTCCAACACTGCGTATTACACAAAAACGAAGAGTGACTTGGCGGTTATGGTATTGGCGGCTAGTGATGGGTGAATCGGGAACGCGGGTTTTGTTCNTCCCCCTTCAGCTACTGAGCTTCCGACAACTCAGTTTTAGTTGTTCAAGAGGGCGATTATTGGCTCTCTTTGTTTTATCAGTTAGGACATCATTTATTGTAATTTGCCGAATTTAGAAGTGGTTCGACCCTCCTGCGGTCGACCACTTGGTATGTAAGCTTATAAATACCACTAGGATGGTCAGATGATTGTTAACCAAGTAGAAGAACCAATGTATTGGAGACAAACTCGTTTTTACTCTGTTTTTCTATTTTACATTGCCAGATTATATAAGAAATGTGTTTTTGAGTTTTTATGGTGAATTCATCTTGCTGAGCTCGTGGTGTGCTTTTAGAAAGTGACCACAACTTGTTGGGAGGCCCACCAACAGTCTAGTAACTGTCTTCGTGTTTGTTTATGCATTTCATAATTTAATTGTTCTCTTTATTTTCTGTACATGCATTTTTATTGTGTTAATTAGTTTGTTGTTACAATTTAATTGCTTTGATTCTCTCTTGCAGGGTAGAATGGAGGATTGTGTTAGCATGCATTAATCTTGTAGATTAGGAACTGACTTGCAAGTCCCTAGACTAACCCCATGCGCAATTAGATGTTAGATTATGCTTTGATTTATGATTTTATAGTCAAGTTTAAAACAAAGTTTTAATTAGAATAGAACAAAGTTTTTATTTGGGTTCTCTTCAACAAGGATTTGATGGATGGATAGAGTTAATTCCAGTTTTTAATTATAGTTTGCTTATCTCATTTTTATATAGATCTTGTTTAATTAGTTGTTGGTTAATGTAGTTGTTAGTTTACTTTTTAATATCATGTTTTAAATTTCTGTTCTTAAGCATTTTCTTATTACAAGTTTGAATTGTTAGAATAGATATAGCATAGTTCCATTTATGTAATTTCTTTCCAAGAGTTAAATTGCAATTGTATTTCTTAGTCTTAGTTAATAGCTTGAGTTTAAGTATGGATTTTGGTATGTAGTATAGAAGTATAATGATGATCTTGTTATGTTGTTGATGGTTCATATATGAATATGTAGTGTATTTAACATTGTTTTTGTCATGGCTAAACTCTCATTGGATTGTTTAATCCATACCTTTCACTTTGCCATTGAGATTAGTGTTGAGATTATACCGCTTGAATTGTCCTTGGTTGTCAAGTGTCACCGAGATATCATCTAACACCGAAGACATTCATACAACCACCAACATTATATTTGAGTTTTTCGTAGATTAAAGATAGTTTCTTGTTTTCGTAGATTAAAGATAGTTTATTGCTTTTGTAGATCAGAAGCTAGCTTTCTTGCTTTCATAGCTTAGAAAATAGTTTTATTGTTGTTGTAGGATAGATAGACTTTGCTTTGATAGATTAGATAGCAGTTTTCTTATCATAGATTAAGAATTAGTTGTTAGTCCTTCTTGCTTTCGATTAAATAGATTTTCTTTCATGAATTAGAAATAGTTTTGAATTAAGAATTAGTTGTTAGTCCTTATTTGTCTTTGCTTGCTTGTTTATCTACTTGCTTTCATAGGGTAGTTTCTCATTGAATATAGGTTGGCAAGTTAAAGTAGTTTGATTTTATCATTTTCTTATTTAATAGTTGCTTTTGCTTATTGTTTATTGTTGAACTAGTTTGTTTTACATAGGGTTTTTACTTGCTTTCTTAGGACTATCCATCGATCCTTGGCCCAAAAGTACTTAGGTTACATAGTTTCAAGTTGCTTAGTAGGGTTTGCTCATTAGATAGGTTTGCTTGAGTGGATTAGCCTTAGATAGATGCCTTCATTAGTTAGACTATACTCCTACCATCCCTTCTACCTTTGGCATATATTTTGCTACAACTCTAAGTTTACTTACCCCGGGTTGACAATTTAATTGAGGGTTTTTTTGTGTCTTTTTAGTGCATATACAACACCCATCATTTTTGGTGCCATTGTCGAGGAGTTGTCTCAAGGTAAGAAGTAGTTAGGAAATAGATCAATCCTAGACCTTAGCATTAGATGGTGGCAGGGGAACTTTAAGACGAGAGGTAAGAACCTGCGCATCTGCTATTGCACGCTCCCCCAAGCCCAATGGTAGTTTTTCCTTTTTGTTTTTGTTTTATTTCATGAATAGACCTAGAGATCCACAAGGCAGATACATTAAATCTAAATCACACCTTTCAACCAAGGTTCCTTTCGATCTCTTTGGGGGAATGAACGTTCTGCTTATAAAATCTGCAGACCGATATCGAAAAACAAGAGCTAGCTCAACCTAAAGAGCTAAAATAGTCTCTGAGAAGAATAACACAGGGAGCATTGTAGAACAAGAAATTGATGCATCAATCATATTGGGACAGGAGGCAAGACCACTCGAGCCTTCCACAAAACCAAACAATACAACCTTTTCTTTTACACCACCACCAGGAAATCCTAATTTTGAAGATATCATAGGCCCTAAACAAGTGAATCTTTTGTTTGGTATTTCAACCAATGTGATTATCTCTCAAACTGACATAGAAACTTTGGCACCAATAATCTCAACCGACTCGAGTAGAGTCCCAGATATCCAATCAGTAGGAAGACCTTTCCATCAAAGATAAACCTTGTTCTCTTCAAAGATAAAACCACCTAGGTACTCTCTTTTTGGAAACCAAGCCAATATGGGTGATCAAGAGGACCATAACAATGTAAGAAATGGGGAGGAAGAAGAAAATGGAAACCAAACCAAAACTACCTTCATATTTCCGATTTTGGACACCACTCCAAATGTCAACATGAAGAATATTCCTCTCTTAGCACTGCCTACATTTTATGGTAAAAACAGTGAAGATCCAGACACCTTCCTATTTG
>SNQJ01S0077951.1:16118-27625 GCA_010110895.2 Picea sitchensis | reverse complement strand
GAAAGAATTTGATGGGAATAATTCAAAAATATCATCCTTAGAGATCCCAAGATCCGAGAAATCATTTTAAAGTAAAACCATGAAGTAGTTCTCAGTGGAGTTTCATGAAGATTTTCAACAATACAAAACATCTCAGCAAACCAATTAACCAAACCTTTCGAAATAAAGCTTGTGAAACACAAGGACTAAATTTCCATGAATCCAATAGACAACCTTGATTTACATCTGGCAGTCACATACATGGCTTGTAAATACTCCATGACCATATATTAAAGAAAATTCTTTGAAGAATACGAGAGAAACACTGAAGAACTCAACCTTAAGTTTAGTTCATAAATATTGCATAAAGCCTTGAGAAAATGGTGTAGAGGAAAGAAGAAGAAGAATAAAAAATTTGCTTTCTAATCAGAAACCTAGTTGCATACTGATCATTGGACCCTTCTATTTTGATCTTCTAATTGCCTGCTTCTAACCCTTTGATGGAGTCTTCTCTTTCTTTTTAAAATCTTCTCTTCTAACTTCTTGAGGTAGTTAGGGTTTTCTCTTCTTGAAATAATCACTTTAAATAATGCCTCATTGAAGCATCATTATTGATTTTTTATCATTTACATTCATGTCTTGAATGGGCCCCTTTTCATTTTTAATAAACGTTTTTAAATAAACTTTTATTTTGAAAATTTTAACAGGTTTCCTTTTTAAAAAGAGGACTCTATTTTAACTTTATGGGAAAGACTTTTTACCTTTCAGCCATGGAAAAAATTCTATATGCAATATTCATCATCTTAGATTTCTAACAAGTCCTCCTGAGTGAGATTTCAAGTTTTGGATCTCAAGATATAAGCTCATGAAGTCGAGGTACTAAGCATATTTATCAGCAAGACATAAAAATATAGTTGACTATTCTTTCAATTTCTAATAATAGAATGGACAATTTCAGCTCTTGAAATCTGTTCTGTCATGTTTCTCGTCAAATTACCTTTCCAACATGGTATATTTTTTTGAAAATCGACACTCGAATCTCGAGATACGACCTTCAGAAGTTTGTTTCTCAACAATTGTTCATCCAACTCATACATTAATCTTAGCCATTCATTCAAATTCGCCTCCTCCCTTTAAAAATTCTTCTTTTTCTTTTATAATACACATATCACATGTGTTTTTGGTGTTGAGAGTTTAGTGTATATATTAAAAAGTTTACCATACCTTTCATGTGAAGCATATGGAGACTATGGAAATTTGGAGATTCGACCTTATTTCATGAATTAATTAAAAATTTGATAGCCCAGTCAACATCCACCTAATGCCCAGTCGATGTGAAGTCAGTAATGAGCCATCGTCCACACCATCGATGAGTCGACATCCACGTGTCATGATTCCATTTGCTACTATATGTCATCATTTCGTTCACTTCCATATGTCATAATCTCATTGTTTAATAGGTATTTGAATTAGTTTAAAAGATAAGTTAAGTGTGGGGAATATGGGACAAGAGAATGGAGGGATGTCATGAGGGAGAAGAGAAAGGAGGGTTGTTGGTTTGAGGGGGGTGTGGAGGGATGAGGGTTATGAACCCGTGAAGGAGCGAAGTGAGGGAAAAACGAGAGAAAAAAATCTAAGTATGGGAAGAAAAGGGAGTAAGGGGAGGATAGATGGAGGGATAAGGAGATAAGAAAATTTATAAGTATGAAGAGTATAAGAGAAGAGAGGAGGAAGGAGTGTGTAAATAAATTCAAAAAATAAACTAAGTATAGAAGATAGGAGTGGAGGGGAAATGGAGAAAAATTCTAAGTGTGGATAGAGTGTAAGAGAGGAAAAAGAGAGGAAGAGTATAAGTGTAGAAGAGTGTAGAAGAGTGGAGAAGAGTGGAGTAATGTAGCTCCAAGAAAATGTCTAATTCCAAGAAATTAAATAAAGGAACTTGTTCTAATAGATTAAGAGAGAAGTACCAAGAGATTAATGGTTCCAAGAGAATATTGTAAATGTGGTTTCAAGACAAAAATTAGCTATATTGCACATGGAAAAGCGTGTTTTTGGAGGTTAGACGAAAACCTGGATATCTTGAGCATACAAAGTCAGATTTTGAATCTGCGAAATGTGTGATGAAACTGAGAATGTGATCTATGCCATGAACTTATAATTATTTTAAATTTTCTTTTTCTATTATCAATTGTTTTTATTATTCCAAAGAGCAGGAAATTGAGGTGACCAAATTTTCAATCAACAATGAGTTACAACTTGAACAATCTGTCTTTCTTCCCATTCAATCATTACAACATATTTTTCATATATGTAGACTTTCTCAATCAAATCCCTGAGCATAGGGGATCCATTGTCCCACAAACAAGGGGGTATCATACACCAATTTGGTGTCTATCTTGATTCATTTAAAATTAGATTATATATATATATATATATATATATATATATATATATATATATATATATATATATATATATATATATATATATATATATATATTCATGATTAAATAAACTTAAATTTAAATTATTGGGTGGTATGGTACATGTCCCACGTATATATAACATGCATTCAATTCAATAATAATGTCAATTTTAGAACATAGAGCACACCGACACCAAATTTTAAAGAGAAGAACAAAGTAGCTTGCACATGTGTGAATTGGAACAAAGTAGCTTGCACATGTGTGAATTGGAAAGGAATGAGGATTGGGGATTGCTAACTTAATTTGCTAATTTGTTAGGTCCCTACAAGGACATATAGTGACAAGGATTTTCTATTAAGGCATTCTTACACCCTTGCTAGTTTTTTACCAAGCAATGTTTGGCTTAGGTTTTGATTTATTTTATTCAATTGATTTTTTTGGGAAAATATTTATCCTTCATTTGATTGGGTGTTCCCTGATGATGTCATCCTTGAGTTCTGGAGCAAGGAGGGTGGAGGAAATCAGAACTCAACATCATGTGCAACAACATTATGTTGGGCATTGAATTTCTACAGGAGCACATTCAATGGTGGATCTTGGACACTGTGGTTCATTGATTGGTGGTTCTTTTTTTATATCTATAGGAAAATGATGAATTATGTCTCACATTGAATTTCATTAATGGAGGAATTTGGGTCATTCCAATAAAGAAAAAAATTCCCTTGGGAATTTGATATTTGGTTAAGCGATATTGAAATGTAGTAGATTTGAGATGGTTGTTGATTTTTAGTAAAGAAAAATGGGGGATTTTGTACACAAGACGTTTGGAGCGAGAGAAGCCAAGGGGATATCTAGTCCTTCAATTCTTGGGGCTCTACCTATCCATCTCCTGAATCTAACTTTGGCATCAACATGAGATTCTAGATTTGTTTTGGTTTCTTCCCATAAGTTTCCGTGTGGGGAAAACACTAGGGAACTTAATAAAATTCATGGTTTTTTAATTACTGCAATACTGCCCCAAAATGGATTGTGAGTTGAAATGGGATGAGGATTAGACAAGGACAAATATGTTGTATTGTGCTAAAAATAAAAGTAGAATTGGTTTGCAATTTAGAATTCAGTTTACATCCAATATATGATCAAGATTCCAACTTTTTCTAAGGACTAATAACAATGGAGACTAATGATGACCTAGTTGCTGGTTCTTACAACATGAATCAACTTGTAGTCATCAAGCTTGAAGGAGAAGTGGGTGTAAGTATATTATCAATAATTCAATACCCCCTTGACAACTAGAGCCCCTAAATGTGACGTTTTTGTACTAATTAATGGATCCAATTAAATTTGTGCCCTTTTTTTATTATACATTGCTTAGTAAGAAAATGTTATATTTTGTATCATGCTTGCATTGTTTTTATTCTATGTAATCCACCACCATTCTAGGAAGATTGTTTTCAGTCTACATTTTATTGTTTCAGCATATTTCATTATTGAATAGAAGCCAATTTTACTGTATCTTTGTTATTGTTCATTGTGTCTCTGTGTTAATAATAATAATAATAATAATTTTTGCTCATTCCGTTCTGCTAATAAAATCTGGATCAATGGTATTAGAGTGGTTTTGTCCTTGTAGTTCTCAGTGCATGTCCCCGACGAGATCATGGTACAAAGAGTTGGGTCTCGAGCTTGTTTATCTTGAAGAAAAAGTCTCTCACATGCCCAAGTGACCTTCCATGGTGGAAGAAAAGAAAGACGACAAGACACGAGATCCTTTCAAACTGTTGCTCGAGGAATTCCTCACACAACAGAGGAATGAGATGATGGATAATTTTGCACAAATCCTTTGACGACTACCAATGGGTAACGCATCTTCCTTGAGCAGAGGCACTGCCCCCTTCAAGGTAAAGATCAAATTTTATATTCATATATTTGAAGGTCAGATGGACACAAATGCTATAGACAAATGGTTGAATCTTCTAGAAGGATATTTATCTGTCCATAACTTTTCGAATAGAGAAAATATTACGTTTGCGCTCCTCAAAGTTGTTCAAATATTACCATGAAACATTTTGACAAAATTAATCAAATTTAACAACCATATGTGCATGTTGTATGTTTATAGAATGTTTCTTGGTGGTCATTTTGTATTTTTTTCATAAAATACATATCCCTGGGAAACCCATTAGTCACTTCCTCTCATTTCAAGGATTGTTCTATTGTAAACTAGATTCTTTAGGGCTCAAGGCCAATACCATTATATATTCCTTAAGAGCTCAACATATCACTTATGGGAATTGATCATGGGTTTGAAGGATAATGTTACTCCTCTCAGATAGCCAAGCTAGACCCAATTGATAGTTATTTTGTAGTTATGACCAATGTAAATATTTTTGTTTTAATTGTAAAATACATTGGATCACTGAATGAAAAACAATGTTTGACAATTACTAGAAAATAGAAAAGGAAAACATAACTACAAGCTACATATTTTTTCATGTTTGTTTTATTATTGTGTAGTCAATTGTGCATGCAACCATGGATTCCATATTATACCTATGTATCTTGGTAACTTTCCTCCCTACCCATTGCAATCTTATATTTTAGATATATGCACCCACCTCTTCCTCTTTTTGTCTTGTACACCTAGTAAATGTGCTTTTTAGGGATTTACAATAACATTACCTCAACTTGAATACATGGTTTTCTTATTCTCTCATAGATATGATTTGAGTTTTTCTACAACCACATCCATAATACCTTTCTTAATTTCCCTGCTACAAACTTTCCCTCATGCAACCTTTGCAATACCCTCTTCTACAAGTCACTACTTTGAATATGGCTCTATATTGGATCGAAATGAGCACACTTTAAGTACTTATCTTATAGTCCAATTGTATCAAGGTAAGAAAATGAGTTTTTAATACAAGCATTGCATGGATGAGAAGCACGGTTTAAGGGGCCTGAAGATATTGTGAGGAATACCATGTAGAATTTAAGTAGATAATTAGACTAGGTGAGGAAAAGAAAGGGGGAGAACTTGGAGGATCTTCAGAAAAATTATGATGTTTTCATGGGGAGAGAATTTGAATGCTATATATGGTACAAAGAGATTTAGAAAAAGTATGAGAGTGTACTTTCTGGCCACACATAAGAAACCGCAAGCCCAATCAAAGGATTTGGAGAAAAACTTTGAGAGCCTGTCTTAGTGAGAGCAGGATGCACATGAAGGATTGGAAGGTCTCATGGAGATTTTGAAAGAGGCTTCAAGAAACTCAATGAGGATATACATCCCCCAAGCATGTACAATATGTGTAATCTATAACTAAATAAATTGGAGTCGCACCACATGTCACATCATCATGCCATGACATAAATGGATCATATTATAATTACTAAATGTTAATAGTATCATTCTATGTTAAAATAGTCTTATGTAACTATTCATATTTTAAAATGGTAGCATTATTATTTTCCTTATTTATGTTAACTATAATAATTAATTTGCAGGAGCTTGATACTCTTAGCACATAGCATAGGGAACTAGTATTATCATTTTTACTATGTTCTTGTGGGGACATACAATGACAGGCCTTAGGTGATATTTCTATTTTCTCCCCAAATAACTCTTTCAAAACATATTGTATGTAGTAAATGCATTCTTATCCCAATGAATACTAGTCATCTCCTTTTGCTATTGTATTCATAACTACTTTGCAATAAAAATTTAGTAAATTTGTGTATATTTCCAATCACATTGTTCTTGTTATAAATATGTACTCATACTTCCATTATTTTGTGGCCAGTATTTCTCTGGGTAGAAATAGTATTAGTAATTTATAGTAACAATTCTGAAACTAAGTTTTTTTTTCTTGCCACAGTGAAATATATATAAACAACTATATTTGATTCTTTTAATGATAAATTTCTACACTTATGGACACCGAGACTATATCTATATCAAAGTACCAATGTAAGGACAATCGACACCTTATGACAATATTTCCTGCCTTCTATTCTAAATATTTTCTCATCCACAATACAATGTTTGTCGTGCGTATTTTTCATGTTTGTTTTTGTTATTGTTTCAAGAATGAATCATTCAATGATATTTGGCTTATGTAACAATTCATTCATTCTCATGGTCATCATCTTCTAGGCATTCACTATTGATTTCCTTCTTTTTTTCTCAAAAGTTGATTGCCAATGATTTTGATTGGAGTGCACTAGTTGGCTTGTGGGGTAATTCCACAATTTGATCACAATATGTTGATTCTCTCTAATCAAACTCAACTCACAATATGATCACAATATGTTGATTCTCTCTAATCAAACTCAACTCACAATATGATCACAATATGTTGATGCACTCTACTCTACTCAAACATATGTTTTGAATGTGTTTTAAGTGGCACTAACATAGGTTTATTACGAAATCATAAAACTTTAAATACTCACAATGTGATTTTACTTGCAACAGTCTCTAGCCAATTAAATATAAATACAAATAAATACACCACCTAGCACAATTCAACCTACATCACAGAACTAGCACTAGCATTACCTTCCAACATTTTTAGTAAAATACAAACTAGGGAGATGACATAAATGCTCAGATTTTATCATTATAGGATTTTTTCTTAAATACTTGATTTCATCTAAATAAACTTTGCAATAAATCTCTTATTTTCTTGAAATTATCCTTATATGATTTCCAATAAATTTAACTATGTTGATTATCAATAATTAGTTTCAAGTTCTTTTTATTTCCATATATGTTTGATTTGTTGTTCTTCTCTAAAGGAATACAATGTATACATACCACAACTGTTGATTTTTTATAAGCTAGGTTAAGAATGAAGTCCATTCCATTTTTAGCATTTCACTTAACCATAAACAATAATGTTGCAGCAACCAAGATCACAAGAAGAAACACCATGCAGAAGAACACAATAAGTATCCTGGGAAAACCTTCTCAACAAGGGAAGAAATACCAGCCAAATCCTTTTCTATATTCTTCAAGAGAAATACCTTCACCACCGAGAAAGACCTAGCACACAAGAGGGTGCTCAAACCCTAGAAGACTAGTGCCCAAGAGAGGTGCGTACCTTTTCCCAAGTAGATGTACTTGCTGAAATTTCCAAACTCACATGAAAGATATGATTCCACAATAGGGAATCTTCCTTTACTTATATTAGACTTGTCCTATCAAAATAAGTGTCTATTGGCTCAACAGGTCCGACCTCTCTAATTCACATTATAATTATTATAATTAATATTAACCAAATTAATTATATTTTACATTTATTATTAATCACATTAAGATGGGGCCGACTTGTACCCTTTACATAACAATTAGGGTTACAGGCAGGTATGAATCTTGAACAATATATAGCAAAGGATCTGATACACCCACATGTGCTCATCCATTAGGGGTGCATCCGTAGGGATGTCATATCTTTGGTTCACTACATTACATAGAATAACCAGATCTTCACACGTTCACATGTGCTCGTCCATAGACACGTCCACTCTAGAGATCTTCTTTCCAACTTCCTCGCACAGGAGAATCATCTGGAGTCTTCTCGTCAACTATGCTGCTTAGAGGAGGCTAATACATCATCTTCATTTATGTTCACATGACGATCACCCAACACTTTTGGATTTCACACGTTCACCTTGTGCTCAACCACATGCACGTCTAACTCAACATATCGTCTTTCCCACTGGATAATCATATGGAGTTCTTATCAACTCTCTAAATGGAGGAGGTCATCTCTACATTTCTAGATCTTTCTCAGGCAGGAACATCTTACCCTTCTTAGGGGATTTCTCCCAGGTTTGTAAGCTGAGAGAAAGAATCACATAGTTGCAATGATCCACATCTCATAGGTTTGTAAGCTGGAGAATGTCTCACATAGCTGCATTCATCAACACTCCCTCTCAGCTAGGGAGGCATTCTTCATTATGCTAAGTCTCAGATGGATGTATTTTGAATTTAGTCTTGGCTAGAGTCATCAACACTCCCTCTCAACTAGGGAGGCTTTCTTCATCAAGTTAGTTTGGTGAGGATGTCTGCAAAATGCTCATGTGTAGGAAGGTACTACATGTGTACGATTTTTCTCTGCATCATATTTCTGGTATAAGGAAGTTTCATCTCATCGTGTTTCGATCCATCAGGAAACACTGGGTTCTCAAAGAGATTTACACATGACTCTTTGGTTATCATCATAAGATCCACCTCATGTTCAAGTAAATTTGTCAGAATCTTGTGAAGCCATATTGCTTCGCACACTCGATGCTATATACTTTGCCTCTATGGTGCTCAAGGCTATAGAGTTTTGTTTCCTGCTGCATCATGAAACCATGGAAAAATTCACGATAGAACAATAAACAAATGTTCTCTTCTGATCAACTATACTTTCTACTCAATCTGAATCGACATATCCTAAAAACTCAAGTTCACACTGGAGGAATATCTAAGGCCATATCCAACTATGCCTCATATATATCTCAATACATTCTTTGTTGTTGTTTAGTGAGTCTATCTCGGTTGACTCATGAAATGACTAAACACATTCACTACATGGCATGAATCAAGTTTGGTGTTAACCAAATACATCAATGATCCAATCAGCTATGGATCAGTCTCGTCTGAATCATCATCAATATTTTTCTTTAAATCCATCACGGTGGATTTTGCATTCTATCATACTGAACTTCTTTAATATTCTTCACTGTATATTTTCCTTACTCAGAAAAATATCATCGATCCTCTTTCATACTTCTTGTCCCAAGAAGTAGTGCATCATACTCATATTCTTCATCTCAAATTTAGAAGTCAAGGATTACTTGTATCCAACAACAAGGCTTTCTGAATAAGTCATCAAAATCAGGCTCTTGTCACCAACACTATAATAATATCGGTTTGGATCAACAACACTCTTGATGAAATCCAAGCTCATCAAGAATCTATCTATCTGATATAGTTTCCAACTCATTGATGGTAGTACAGATGGAAGTGTATCAGGTTTACTGGATCAAGTGTCTCACCATAGACAACTCCCTCTATTTGTGAGAAACCTATGGCTATAGATATCGTTTTTTATTTCTCGGCACTTCCATCAGCCGCATGCTTTATCTTATGGATCCACTTGGAAGTTACCATAGACTTCCCTTCTGGTCCCTGAATGATATCGTATACATCATTCTTTAAGATATACCTGTATTATTTTGTTATGGCATCTTGTCATACCTATTCTTCTGTTTTTTCTCTAAGACAAGGAGGCACAACATCAATGAAGTGGCTCATGACCGAAGGATAGCTCAAAAATCTCTTTTTCTTTCTCAGGATGTGACTTGACAGGCTTGTATGTTTCTCTGCCTCTTGCAGAGTGAGTCTAGGTAGCCCTTTTATGCCCTACTGCAATATCTCTGAACATATCAATTGGAGCAACTGGATCAACTAGAATAATGTTTGTCTCCCTCTGAATTGTTGAAGAGGGAGAAGGTATATTCTTACTGTCAATCTACATCTGAGATTCTCTGGATCTTTGAAAGATTGTCTATTCTTCAAGGGCAACGTCTCTTCTTTTCTCAATATGTCTCTGACCATGGATGTCGATCTGGAATGTCTTTGAAGATTCACTGTATTCTTTCTTTCTAAAGGATTTGGCTTGGACTTCTTCTCTTTGGGTACATGAAAATACATTGGGCACCCAAATAACCTAAAGAGTTCAATCTCAGGCTTTATTTCGGTGAAGAATTCTCCGAGATTTATGTTTTTCAAAGTTTGGTGAAGACTCTTGTTCTGAACATATACTTTGTCATGCACATTTTTTCCCATAGAATCATAGAAGGATTTTGATTATGCATTATTTCATTTATTGCCTCAATGATGGTTTTATTCTTCCTCTTTCTCAAATATTTTTGACTCCCTCTGAGGGATAAATATCTTCCTTTCTTGTTAGCCTATATGGAACAGGAAAAAAAAACGAACCAACAAAAGAATACCTCCTAAAGGAGAATAATGAGTACATCTCTAGAATCAAAACAATTTAAGGAATGTTGTCATGGCTACAACACCTACTTGTAATGTAGCAAACTTTAGAAATACAGGTTAGAGGAATGAAAATTATAACAATCAAACTTGGAGTCTTCACTTCTAGTGTGTTGTTCCCAACAACTTGTACACAGTTCCACACCGAACTCCCCTCATCAATACCATTGCTCCTCATACCATCTTGCAAGTGCCCTTTCCAAATATAGTATCCACTCTTGCATCATCCAACTTGCTTACATATATTAGGCTCCTGGATAGTTTTGGAATGTGTAGAACCCTAGGGAGAGTTTTAATCCTTCCATATTTTAGCAGCAACCTAACCCTTCCACATCCCATGATTTTGGTTGTCGATTCATCTCCTAGGAATACATCACCACCATTGTATTTTTCATATTTAGAGAACCACTCCCTGTGAGGAGTCATATGGTATGTCGCACCTAAGTCGATCAACCATACATCATGATCTGCATATGTACCTGTAGATGCCAGGTAAACATCACCTCCTTCTTCAGTGGAGGTTTTCGCCTCTATGGAAGAGGTACTATCAGGCCCCTTTGGTTTATCAACCTTTTTAGACTTGCAATCTTTCTTATAATGCCCTGTTTTATCACACTTCCAGCATTTCCTCAAAGATTTTCCTGGAAACTTAGATCTACCTGTAGATTTAGGTCTCCCCCCCGAAGACTTACCATAATTCCTATCTTGGGTACGACCTCTTACAAATAAAGCTTCTATTCTATGACCATCCATGCTTTTCCACCTCATCTCTTCATATAACAACGATGCAACTACATCCTCATACTTCAATGTATATTGAGTGGTACTACCAATTTCTACAACCATATTATCCCAAGAGTCTGGCAAAGAACATAATAAAGTAATACACTTATCTTCTTCTACAATCGTAATATTAACAGAGACAAGTTGACTTACCAGAGTATTAAAGGCATTTAGATGTTCTGTCACAGAATCTCCATCTTCCATCCTAAGATGATACAACTTATTTCGAAGAAACAACTTGTTTACCAGGGACTTTGATTGAT
>SNQJ01S0077951.1:3832-16108 GCA_010110895.2 Picea sitchensis | reverse complement strand
CTTCACACGTTCACCTGTGCTTGTCCACATACATGTTCACTCTACAGATCTTCTTTCCCACTGCCTCACACAAGAGAATCATCTAGAGTCTTCTCGTCAACTTTGCTGCTCAGAGGAGGCTAATACATCATCCTCATTTCTGTTCACCTGACGATGCACCTAACACTTTCATATTTAACACATTCACCTTGTGCTCAACCACATGCACGTTTAACTCAACAGATCGCCTTTCCCACTGGATAATCATCTAGAGTTCTTCTCAACTCTCTTAATAGAGGATGTCATCTCTAGGTTCCTAGCTCTGTCTCAAGCAAGAACCTCGTACCCTTCTTAGGGGATTTCTCCCAGGTTTGTAAGCTGAGAGAAAGATTCACATAGCTGCAATGATACACATCTCACAGGTTTGTAAGTTGGAGAATGTCTTACATAGGTGCATTCATCAACAACAACATCCATTCTTGTCTTCAAAAGTAAACATAGTAATATGTCCAAATGATCGTCTATAAATCTTTCACTAAGAAGCACCCTAATACCTTCTTTTGCATGGGGTAATTATGTCAAATATACATGTGAATTGGAGTTAATTTGTTAAATATTATGTCCTTTGTTTTAGTGGTTACTTTCCATTAATAGTTCAACTTCAAATATAGACATCATAAATATCTTCTATGTTCCTCATTCAAAATACTCAATATGCCACGTTCCATCAAATTTTGGCTCCAAATCTAATTTCATTGAATACCTAAATAAAATAATAGACTCCGTTATTATTCTCTTAAGCATCAATGAAGATAATTACAAAGCAAAAGTTCAAAGATGTCTTCTTTTCTATGGGAAAATACATACTTAAGATTAAAAAAAAAAAACACCATAGAAATTCAATTTTCATGCAAAATATTTGCTACTAATAGCATGAAAAAATATGTGCATACCTATGGGAAACTATGCAGCTAGGATGTAAAAACAAGAATTTTATTTTTTGTGTAAACTTTTGAATACTAGTCACATAACATTGCCTAAATTATAGATAGACTGCATTTTTGCAAAATTCCTATTTACTTTGAAATGTGTATTTTGATAGATGTTATTTCAATGTTGTGTAAATATTTTTTTTGTATTTTAACTCTTAATAGTTACCAAATAGCATAATTGAACAAATTCACTACATTTTTCCAAAAAATCCAAATTGCCTCAAAATGCAACTTCTAATAGATGTTCTTTCATTGTAGTGCAAATGAATTGTTGAATTTTAAATCTTAATAGTTTCCCAATCAAATAGTCTAGAAATAATTATCTTATTGTCCTAATCAATTTGCAATTATGTCTCGGCTCCTCTCTCAACCTTTCCCATTCTTTTAACATTCGATGATAAAATATGTAGGGACATTAGTTCATTGTGTGGCTCTTGTTAAAGTGTGTTTTGAATTAATGGGTAGCCATATTACACAACAAACCATTTGAATCTAAATGAAACTTAAATGTGATGACAAGTAAGTAATTGTTGACAAAAATCAAAATAAAATTAATTTCAATCAATTTTAGGGAGGAGAGTAGAGGGACAAAAATTATAAATAATATCAACTAATATATAATCTTCCAATAATTTGTTTTCTCTTTTTTGAGTTCACAATAGGAAAATATTAAAATTCTCAAGTTGGCTTTCCAATTACAATCATCATCATAATTAGACTCCACTCAAGTGAATGAAGGAATGCACAAGTTGAGGCTGAGTGTGGTGTTTATCCATGTAGACATTAACGTTGCAATTTGTAATTGATCCATTCATCCATATTGTTATCGCACAGATTATAGGTTGGGAAAAACCCAACCCAATATACAAAGGTGAGACAACTATGGGAATACCTACCGATTTTCACTCTAGATAGGTACTCCCCTCACTTTAGAGATGTTGAGATCACCTCAAGGGGGGAATTCTAGATGACCCTAGGGGAAATGAGATGGAGGATGAAGAGATGTTGATAGTAACCCCTTAGTTCAATGATGGAATAATTATGAGGTCTTGGAAATGAGTCTTGATGATGGTAAATAGTGGCCAAAGACTTGAGTATGCACCAAAGTGTTACACCTGTCTGAGACAAGACAAACAATCGAGATACAAGCCCATAAATAAAGTAGACAAGAAAGTGAAGCTTGATGTCCTATATTTCAGTAGTAAACAAGAATATATATCAACAATAATAAGAGCTAGTTACTACAGAATTAACCATCAAAATTATCAAATAGTTATTGGACAATGAAGTACTAAAACAATAGATAAATTTCCAATACTTAAGAATGAACTTTGATGGTTAATTAGGGATGCTAGATGAAGTTATCAGAAAACTATTATAGAAGTCTTATGGCTGTAGAAAACAATTGCTACAACAACAAGATTCAACCACCGAAAATCACAAGTAAACCACCCAAAATATGCACAATTATTAGTAGATTATTATGGTGGCTTTCTAGCAACTTATTGTAGTTGAAAATAAAGTTAAATTAAGAATTTGAAATTTTTTTGTTGCAGCCCTAATGGCTGTATATTTTAGTTGATTATAACCAAGGAACTACTAGGCCAATCAAGACACATTATTGGCTTTAGCAAGCTTAAGACACCAAGAAAAAATTCCAACTTGAACAATTTCAATATCTCTCAAAATCACGTGTACCAATGCAAGTAATTTATTTCTCCAATGCAAAATTAGATTAGTGTCTTGCCAAATGGGTTATGGAGTCTTCTTGTATTAGGTTAGGTCTACTACTTTTCAAGGGGTGTAAGCCCCTTTACTCCCTTGAGCAAGTAACCTAACAAAGTAAATCTAGGAGGGTGTAATCCCTTTTACTCCTCCTAGCAACCTTTGCAATGGCTTATTGAATAAAAAATAATGAAAAACTTGGTGTAGGGTATAAGATATTTTATTCCTCCAAGGATATAGCCAAGAAAAACCATGAAATAAGAAAGAATAACTAATAATATGCAGATTTCTCTTACCAATTTCAAGAGAAATACTAGACAAACCCTTGTTTACCAAGAAAATTTCATCAACATAGAAATAGAATAGCCTTCAAGCGATAACACACAATTTAGCTCCACTAGACAAGTATAAACCATAGCATGGAAATTTCCCAAAGGAGGGAACATTTCATCAGAGAGAGAGAGAGAGAGAGAGAGAGAGAGAGAGAGAGAGAGAGAGAGAGAGAGATTTCCCAAAAGGGGAGAACATTTCATCCAAGTAGCTCTTCTCACATGAGAGAGTTATCATAAAATGAAATGAATTTGATTCTTATTTATAAAAAACCTCTAAAAAGTGTTTGTCCACATTTAGTTAGGGTAAACCACAAAATAAGGGATCCATTACACTTTATTTTCCCCTTTCACTAAGTAGTTTAAATTCAACTTACGATTTGTACGTAAAGAAACCCTAAAAGATGACGTCAACCCCTTCTAGGGTGACGTCTTTGCACTTTAGCAAGTCGTCGATTAAAAAGGAGGAATTCTTTGGGCCTCCTAAGGCTTCCTCTTGTGCTAGGCTCCTATTCATGATGAAAAGGATCCTCCTCCTCCAAATGTGTCAAGTGTCCATGAAAGCATCATCACCACCACCAAAACCCTAGTCCTAGGGTGACGTCAAGCCCTCCAAGATGACGTTTTTACCGTTTCAAGGCCAAACGTTGGGACAAGATGGGCTAGGTCTCACCATTAAAAGTCTCTTCTCTTGCCTCCAAAGGTAACATTCAAGTTTTTTCTGCTCCTAATGTATGGGTCATGGCATCCAACCTGTAGGCTTCATGCCCCAATGAAGGCCTAATATGGGCTTGTTCGTCCAAAATGTCCATCAACAAGGTCTTGCAAAGATAGAAAAGTGTGCCCTCCAAGGATCTTTAGTCAAATGTATAATGAAAAGTAAAATAAAATTTAATACAAGAGCCACCCAAACATGTGCATCAAAACTACCTTATCAAATTAAACAAGTGCTCAAAGACCCTATGCAATTTTCCAATTTAAGGTATGGGAGGGTTGACAAGGTGAACTATTGGGTGAATCCTTCCTTAAGTCAAGGTGTTTTTTGTAGCTGGGCCCTCTCTCAGTCACGTGGAGAAGATGAAGTGGATGGGGGTAAGACTTTTATGCATGAGGTTCATGACATACAAGGGTTCATATTGTCTCATTTATGGGCGCCTTTGTAGAGGGTGTGTTGCACCTTCGTTTTCAATGCATCCGTTTTCGAAGCCCATTCATTTTCCATTAATTAATAGAAGTCCATAAAAACTGGGTACTTCCAATGGGTAAAATAATCATTGGGGGGAAATATCATAATTTCACTTGAAGGGAGAGGTACAAAGAGTGCCATGTGGGTAAAGAAAAGGGTGTACTACACTCTTGTAGATCCCTCAACAAGTGGGACGTTTATAAAATATGAACTTGTTTCTTGTAGGTATTTTATTTTTTAGGAGAAACATTTCATTGTTCTCAAAACCTGCTTGGGAAAGCATCTAGAAGGTTATAGTTTGTATTTTATCTTTTTCCAACTACATTCCCTCTGGGCTTTCAACCCTTTCTTTCCATCAAATGAGGTACAATCCCTTGTTGGGTTGATACACCCAAAAATCCCAAAAGATAAGGAGATGAAAAAGATGAAGTGTGAAAAATTATAAGTATGATCGGGAATGGCACAACAACTCATCAAGGGGCACTCCCAATAAAAAACTCATTCCCAAGGGTGACCACTTACTAGGGCACAATTTCAATCACCAAGGTGAAACAGGGAAAAGAGCATAATTTCCAAGCATAAGTTATATAATCAAAAGAAACTTTAAATGAAACATAATCAAATGCCTCAAGTATTAAAGTGACACTTACCACAATACCTAACTTGTACCTCATGGAGCAAGACCCATCTTATTTCAGAAGAAATATGATGTGGTGAATTCCATCCTGACGAATCCAGGATGTGTGGTGGTGAAGTGGGTCTATGTCTGTGCATGTGGCCATTGTTAGTCATTTATCTCTTGGTACTCCATGTATGCAACTTGAGGGCCTCAAGACATCATCTCCTTAGTTATCCCTAGAAATTGGGGATAACATCTTGCTCCTACTTGAGAATATGAACTCATTGTAGAGTGCATGGGAATCTCAACATATATTGGTTAGACCTTTTCCTACAATGAAAAATCAAACCGTAAAAGCTAGGGTGGCTCACTCACCCTTTGCTCATATAATAAAAAATCTAAAATTTCAAAAATGACAACTTATCTAGAAAATATTTTTTTTTGCATATTTTGTATAATATGATGAAAGAGAAAAATGTGAATCAATAATGCAAGTAGAGAAAAATGAAAATCAGAATGAAATGCAACTAAACTATCATGAGAAATCAATATGAAAATGCAAGAGAACAAGATGACCTACCTACTTACCTGGGCCCTGGGCCCTAAATAATTCAAGTACCTTGAATGTGGGTTCAAAGAAGAGACCCATCCACTAGTAATGGCATCTTTCTTCTGTCCATGGAAAACAAGTAGTACTTATCTTTCTCAAACTTCTTCTTGATGATGTAAGGGACAAGCCAAGAGGTGTTATTCTTCTGATCAACTTTGGGCTTTCCCTTCCTCTTATCCGACATGAATGCAAAACTTCCTTCACTGTAGTTGATGTAAGGTATATTCTTGATGTAGGGGTATGAAGGTGGCTCTGTGTTGACTGTATCTTTAATAGCCTTCTCACGTTCTTTCTCCCCTTTATCTCCTTATTTCTTCAATATCTTGATAAAACCTCGTTCCTTCCCATGAAATGTTGCTAACTTCTTCTTATATTCTTGGGTTCTTGGAAGCAGTGTATCTATACAATCCTATTGCATGAAAGTTAGATCGTGAGGATCATATTAAATGGGTAGTGGACCTTCATCAAACTCATTCTCATTGATGCGGTTACGATGGTCCCACTCTATCACATGATCCTTGGCCACTCGTTGGTCGTAGAGAACTTCAAAGATACCATCCTCCATGGGGATATAATCATGAGTGAGGTCCATGCTAAGGAATCCTCCAAGAGTAGCGGCCCAACTCCTCGATAATAGCATGCCCCAAGCATCTAGAGCATCGATCACCACTATATTCATGAGGATGCTAATGTGAGGAAAATCCACCAAATAGAACTCTGCATATTCTATGAGAAAATAAACCTTGTCCTTCTTGGAATCAATACCACAAAAATTTCCATAGGGTCTAGTTGTCTTGAGGCCAAGCTGCTTCATAACCTTTAAGGACATCACATTTGGTGAGGCCCCATAATCTAGCATGCATTTTTGCAAGACGAGATTATTGATCCCCAAAGAAAGGTAGAAGGGAGGGTTAGGATTGTTTTTCCATCCAAGGTACATGGTGTTCAAGATTATAGGAGGATATTCTGCCTCGGTTGGCACTTTCAACAACTTCGACACTTCTTGCACATTTCTATCATTGTGACTGTCATATTCATTTTTCCAACCATGGCTAGGACATCTATATTCATCTAAATCTCTTTTTCCTGTGTTGGTTTTGGAAGCAATTCTTGAACTGGAGGTGGGTGTGGTGGGACCAACTTCTTTGATGGATGGGGAGCGGTTTGTTTTGGCTTAACTAAAGCTTATTTATTGGCTGAGATGAGGTTTTATTTTCTGAAGTCTGTGGAGGAAAGACATGAATTTTATTTCTTCTTGCATAAGTCAAGATCTCACTCTTATTTAATTATTTCCTTTGATCTTCAGTCTACTGATTGAGCACTCTAATTTGGCCTTCTCTAGCTCCCTTTTTTTGAGTTTCATTGAGTTGTTCCTACGTAATATCTGCGGGTTCATCATCATCATCATCCTGAAAGGAAAATATTGTATCCATGATGTTGATATTGTCATGAGAGTATTCTTCTCATCTTGGACATTCTTCCTCTGGATGAGGTTCTTAGTAGGGAGAACACCATGGTAGTTCATCTAAGCTCACCATCCCAACAATGTTCAATGTTTCAGGAGCCTTTCCCTCTTGTTGAGGTTTTCCCTTCCAACTTGTGGGTTCTTTCCTGAGAAATGGGTGCCTTGGGGAAAACTGATTCCTTTTCAAATTTGCCAACCGGCTCATAACCTAATTTTGAGTTTGGACAAACTGAGTATTCATCTGATCAAGATTTTTGGATATGAGAGCAATTGGGTATGGTGCATTGTTTGTAGTTTTTTTTTTTTGTTTGGTTCTATTATGGCACGAGGATAGTGAAAAGGATCGGATTTGTAGCACATAATATTTTCCTCAATGTCTGCACTGTACTATTTGGCTTCTACCAAGGTGTGTTAAGGTTTAATATATTATTAGGTTTCTTTTCAATTTACTAGATAACCATAACATAGATAGTGTTATCACACTAAGTTGCCTTGGGTCTTTAGCCCTTAGTTTTAAATTTTCTACACCTTTAGATTTTTTAATTTTGATTTGTTTCTTAAAGGTGTGATTTACTTAGGTTACCTTGATAAATAAAGGCTTAAGTCATGACTCAAGTTTTGATCCTCACATAAACTTTTGGCCTAGGTTCATTTTCTTGACTTATGTTTTGACCCCCTTCATGACTTGAAACTAAGATTAACTCACCCAATGACCAGATTGACTTGAAATGTCACCCTCCTCACTCATGCCTCCGTAGCCTTTCCATGTTGTCCCTTTTTCCTATGCTTAATGGTCAAATCATTTTTTGAAAAGGGAGTGTTGCCAACTCACTAGGAGTTTCTGTAGCGCACTCCCTGTCCTTCATCCTTTACCATGATTTGTTATCATAACGTTGATGTCATGTGTGCCTTATTTTCATAATTGTTGTTAGTTAAAATATTCCTTCGAGGATTCATATTTGTGAGCTTGCTAACAATTTTCAAATTTTGAAAGCTCAAAACTTTGCACTGCAAAAAATACCAGTTCAGACCAGTTGGCAGTGGCGCTACAGGATCGATTACTGAGGTGGATTTGGACATCGATATGCTCGTGTAATCTCTTAAATATCTGCATCACTCCATGCTATCATTGACTTTCTAGGTATCTCATGGTTCCCCCCCTCTACATATCAATTTTGGGTAGCAATTATAGCTTGGAGTTCTGGTAGCAATCGTGCCTACAGAATTGGAAAAAGACCCTTCCCTCATGATTTATACCAATCCTTCCTTCACATACATCTACAATCACCATCACCTGGTTGTCAGTCATAATACATCTACTTACCTTTCTCTAGAGTTTTGAATGCCCAAGCAAACATTACCTCTTGTATGCGTGTTGTGCTACCTAAAATTATTGTTGAAACGATGCTGCCTTTTCCCCTGCTTCCTCTACCATTTGAATTGGATTGTTTTTTACCTAGTTTTCAAAGACAATTGTAGTGATATCCTTATTCACCTTATTCCTCAGTTTTAAGATTTATGAATAAAAAAGGGAGGGAAATTCACATCCATTGTTTCCTATGCTAGAAACTAGATTGAGATAGGGGAGATTACTGGAAAGGGGAAGCCACTATTCACTATCAAATTCTTATTGAAGTTGGACTCTTTTTTTTCCTGGCCATCACTGCACCATAGCTTTTAAAACTTTCATCCTAAACTATGGAGACTCCTCAGAAGAAGAAGTCGCATAAGGGAGGTATTGTGGTTAGAACTGAGCCTGTAGACATGCATTTATTTGAGGCAGAGCCCATGGATAGAGAAGTTTTTCAAAGGGTGGGATGCCTTACTTTCTACCAAAACATGCAGAGGGGTCATCCTGAGGTGGCAAGGAAATTTGACTCACATTTTGATGTTCTGGAGACTAAGGTAGGGGACCTAGAATTTGAGGTGTTTGAGACCTCTATTTTAGCAGCTACAAGGATCCCTATGACAGGAGAGAAATGGTTTAAATCCATGGATTTGAATGCATACTTTTCCAAAGACTTCCTTAATCCAGAGTATCAAGCTAACAATCTGTCCAAAGGGGTACCAAGAAATCATCTGGTTGGAGAGTTTGATAAAATGTTGAAGATCATTCAAAGGTAATTCACATGTGAGGGGAGGTTCAATACACTATACCAATACCATATAAGGCTTCTGCTACATTTTACTGGAAAAGGTGAAATGAACAGTCCCTTCTATTTGTTGAGAAGCATAGGCAAAATTTTAGATAGAGTTCAATCCAAATCAAAGGCTCTGGATACTAGAATTTTTCATTCTAGGTTGATTAGAATGTTGGTTTCTGAAGAGATGAGAAAGAGAAACATCTCATGGGAACACTTCATTTCTTCTTCTCACATGAAATTAGACATAGAAACTACTCCTCAGTCACAGATACCAAACCTTTTTCCATCCACCAATGCTGCTCCAACAGGAGCCAGCAAGAAAAGAAAGAGTAAGGCCCCTATTCAAGATCAAGAAGCCATTAAGGAAGCTACAGAAACAACGAGGGAGGCCTACCATTCTCCATAGAGAGACCTTTCACCCCCTCCTACACTAGAATTAGAAGAGGTCCCTTCCTCTACTAAAGCCATAGCCAAGAAAGGAAGGAACCTACACTTCTCTTCATCTCCTTCAACAACTAGCACCAAGGTCAGAAAGCCTTTCACAAGGTCATCAACTCTCAAAGGGGTTGTTGAAGAATAGGTCCTACCAAAGGTTTCCATTCTAAATAAGAAGAGAGATAAGGGGAAAGGCATTGAGAATCTTGTTGAGATAGAAGAGGTAATCCCTATGCAGTAGGAAGATGAAGCCATAAAAAATCATGTTGAGACTGTCCACATCACCACTCCACCTAGCAGCCAGACCTTCAAAATATTGATTAAAAAACTCAGGGAAGCTAAGAAGGAGGTGGTTCGTCTGAAATATGAAGCCCTATCTGAAAGGATTAAGATGAAAGAGCTCATGGATGGTTACAACCACACTTTTGATTTAACAATATTTGTAGCAAGAAGAGCCCAGCCTCTTAGGCAACTCAAGAACCTCTATAGGAAAAATAAAGACTTTCAGTCTCAGAACAGAAAGCTCAAAGCAGAGTTGCAACAATTCCAGGATGAGATGGCTCAAAGAAAATTGAATGTGTTGGTTGAAGCTGTTATTGAAAAGGAGAAGACAGTAGCCAAGGAAAGCATAACTCCAGTGAAGAAGCATGTTACTACTAAAGGGAAGAATGATGATGTGCCAAAGGGAATTCCTCCTTCCACAAGAAGGAATGTCAGGTTGATGAAGTGATTGTTGAAAGGTGAGCTCCATTTTTTAGAATGGCCCCTTTTTGCAAGGACAAGTGATTGAGGAAATATTACTTTTTTCCACTTATATAGGCTATACAGGCTTTTTATGCATACTTCTCAGGGTTTTTGGTGTTTTGCAAAGAGTTAATCTCTTCAACAGAAGTAGCACATACATTCTGTAGTGCTATGGCGCTACGAAATTGTCTAATTTTCATAAACTATCAGTCTGTTATCTATAGCGCTACCTAATCGCCAAAGACTGGTGTAGAGATGGTTCTGCTAACTTCCCAGGGGTGCTACAAAATCTTTCATTAGTGAAATGATGGTGCTACAAATTTGGTTGGGCGCTATCGAATTGCACGCAGATACACAGGCAGGCACTACCAAAATTTACATAAAGAATGAATTACACAGGAAGGCGCTACAAAAATTTTAATAGAGACTGAATTCTGCACAGAGACACACAGGCTCGATGCTACCCATTCGACATGCCTATTTTTGAGGTTGCGCTATAGAATTACAGGGAATTTGGTGGAGGCACTACAAAATATCGCTACCCAGAGCACTACTGAATGATGCTACCAATAGGTACCAAGAATCAAGGAGTTTGAATTATCATCCTAGTGAGTGGTTGATAATGTGGAGAAAGGCAGAGATGGTAGTTGGCAACACGAGGACAGTTTACAAGCCTTTGAAGGACACTTGGCATGCATGGATATGCGCATCAAAGAAGATCAAGTCAGTTCAAAGTTGGTTGGATTAGTGGCCAACATTTTCCTTTTTTATAGCTTAGTTGTTAGCTTAGTTGTTAGAGGAAATAACTATTTGGAGATTTTCATGGGAGGAAGGCCATCTTGCACCTCTAGTTGTTGCCTTTTATTTTTGTTATAAATAGATAGTCTAAATGCTTTAGTAGGTTCGAATGGTTGAGATAGGATCCCTTATTTTGTAATATTTTGATGAAGCTATTGGTTAACTAGTTACGTACTTGATTTGAGACTTCTGAAATCTGAAGCCCTATCTGAAAGGATTAATATGAAAGAGCTCATGGATGGTTACAACGACACTCTTGATTTAGCAATATTTGCAGCAAGAAGGGCCCAACCTCTTCATAGGCAACTCAAGAACCTCTATAGGAAAAACAAAGACTTTCAGTCTCAGAACATAAAGCTCAAAGCAGAGTTGCAACAATTCCAGGATGAGATGGCTCAAATAAACTTAAATGTGTTGGTTGAAGTTTCTATTGAAAAGGAGAAGTGAGTAGCCAAGGAAATCATAGCTCTAATTGTTACACATCAAAATCACTCAACTGGATAAGTGTCGCATATGCCTCTCACTTGTCGCAAATGTCACAAGTTGGTTACAGGGTGTCGTAAATGTTGTTGAATCATGCTACCACAATGACGACACTAAAGAGACACTTAAAACATCTTATGTACTTGGTTTGAAGGAAGAAACTGGTTCACTCAAGTCAAACATCTCTTAACACCTAAGAGGGTTTCTTAATCAAGATTTTGGAAGGGGAACGCTCCTCTAAAACTGCCTGAGGAGCGCTAGCACCCTTCTACCATGTTTCAGAAGTGTTGTAGCGCTTCTCCACCCCTTTGCAGAAGTGCTACCCAGATTTGAAGCACTGGCGTTTCCCTTGACCTTCTCTGGAGTGTTCTAGCACTCTGATGCCCCTTCTGAAGGAGCACTCTCCATTCTGGGCAAACTGTTAGCCCGGTGAGAAGAATAAGGGAAGAATCATTCGAGTTTGGGAGGCGGTTGAACTTGAATTCTTGGTTTTGTCAAAAGATATTTGATCCAAGGAGGAAGTTTTCAACTGATTCTAAACATAACTCAAGTGGTTAAGCCCTTCCCAACCTATATAAGCAAGCTCTATGGTGATGAAGAAAAGAGGGAAGGGGGCATATGAAACTTATGATCTTGGAGGAAACTTGCAGTCAGCCAAAGGAGAGCAATTATTGAAGCTGTTGTCATCCAGGTTGTGGATCTTTTAGGCAAGGGTTAGACGAAGAGGATTTGACGAAGCTGTCGTATTCGCATCTACGATTGTAAGC
>SNQJ01S0077949.1:9840-30569 GCA_010110895.2 Picea sitchensis | reverse complement strand
TAACAAGGAGTTGACATGATAGTGCAGGGACCATGCCATAAAACCACCTACTCGGACCCCCCCCCTCGTTAAAGTTAGGGGGTTCTGATATGGACTGTGCACCATAGATCTGAGCACGCATATCTTAGCCACCCAGATCTACGTGCCCCTTAACACAACATTCCCAGGCGCTAAACTTAGGTTAAAAAGGAAAAAGTGGGGTTTTTATCCCCCTTTTCATGCGTTTTGACCAAGGTGCCATTTCCTAAGGGAAAAAAACCCCTTTAGCCATAATATGTGCTAAAATGTCCACTAAGAAAACAAACATCGCGCGCTAGAAAATATAGGAAGAAAACCAAACAAACCAATAACTTCTTATAATGAATGCACTAGTTGGTGATGAAATCCAACATTGTGGGAACACGTGAGAATGGGCTGGGATGAGGAGGCAGATCAATTACGTTGGAGACCTTCTTAACAAAATTAATCCCTGATGCAAGTCCCCTTACATAGAGAGCCACAGGTGACCCTCCAAGGATCTCAAGTGATTTTGATCAACATCTAAACTAGGTACAGTGAAGACTCCCCTTCATCATCACCTTGTGTAAAGACCCTAAATATTATGGAAATTAAGGTCACCAACTCACAGTCACCCGCTGGGAAGGTATAGTCGACAGTCAGGTCCGGAAGTATGGTTATGATATGAAGTTTGAAATTCTCCAAGAGGACTAAGAACAAAAGGACCAGAAAAAACTCCAGAGGACCCCAAACGGATTCAGGATTCACAAAGTTCTGAGACCAAATGAGAATAGTTGATTCTCAAGAAGAACCCCCAATATACTAATGTTCCACTATGTTTGGTTAATCCTCGAAGGATAATCTCCACTTCTCTCCCACATGCAACCTTGTGTTTATACCTTATGTGACAGGGGGGTCCCAACTATGCTTATACGAAAATTGGATTTTCTCTCTCTATCACAAGATTCTAATTTGGTTTTAGGTGCTTTGGAGAGTTCACCTCAGAGCCTATTCCAAAGCTCTATCCTGATCTATTGTTGATGTACATGCCCTAAAAATATAAGTTTCTAGATCATTTTTATTAAGAACTTGATTTTATGGTTGTTGGTTTACTCAAGGGTGCAGTAGTGAAAAAGATGATGTTTAAAGGAATCGACTCCAAAAAGGTGCAGATAATGATGCAATGCAATAATTACTTTTCGATGAAAGCTAGCTAAAGCATGGATGAGATTTCTTTACTCATTTATGATGATAACTATGCACTCAACAACATGCAATCTTAATTTTTTTTTCAATGAAAGGGACAACAATACCAAATGATGAAATGAAGCTTTTGCAATCTGAAAGAAAACAACTTTCCTAAGCTACTTTTGAAAAAACTCTAGCAAAAGTTTATTCTTTCTCTTTTTCTTTTCAAGTAATTGCAATTTGAAATGAATTCCTTCTATTTCTTTTCTTTCAATCTATAATGTATAATACACTAAAATGTAGAGAATAAGGAAGAAAGAAAAGAACCAAATTGAAACACGCAAAACTCAAGGCTTCAAAACTTAAAAAGAGACTTCCAATTGACTGAAAAGCTATCAACACTCAAAGCAATCAAAGCAAGGGTGGGAAAATAATCAAAGATAAATTTCTCCAAACACTCTCTCAGGGAGATTCCAAGGATATCTGGACTACTTGAGGAGGTCAAAGTAGAGAGTTCTATTCATACCAAATAAACAAGAAGTTCAATAAGATGACAGATGAGTGGCATATAGAAAGAGAGGAAAATTTTTCAAGAAAAATGCAAAAAAATTGTAAAATTCACAGCAAGGAATCTAAGGCAGATCCAAGGTGGAGCTGGAGTGTTGAAGAGGCCACAAAAAATAGATATGAATGAGTTTTTGAGAATAACTCTTCAAAAAAGGGTTCTCGGGATAATGGTCTCTCCCTAAGAAGGGAGGCAGAGCGACCTAGTCACTCCCCATGAAGGGAGAAAGGGTGACCAGAAGGTATGGTCACTCTTGGTAGGTTTAGGAGGATAGTTGGTTGCTCCCTTATAGAGAAAAAATAGCTACCAAAGGAGGTTATTCTCTCTGTTTAAATAGGGAAAGGGTGACTGAACCTAGGGAACAAAAAAAGGGTGGATCTGGACTATATCTGATAGATGGGATATGGTTTTCTTCAAATAGACTTATAAAAGAGTGGGGAAATGATTGGGATGGAACAAGAGAACTTAAAAGGGTAGAGATATCTACAAATAATATTCAAAAATTCAACAATCTAAGGGGACTAATACATGGAGAAAAATTTCCCCAGTATGATCGCCATTCTGTTGTAGGGATTTTGTACCCTGCAAGAGATGAGATCCCTTAGGTTCTACCAATGCCTAAGACATGAATAGAGACATAAACTAAGGATGTTCCTAGATATGATTCATACATGAAAACAACAAAAGAAGATGAAAACCTCCCAAATATCAAAGCAATCATGCATGGATTGAAAAAAGATCTAATAGTATAACATAACACATAATTATACTAATTCTCTACCCATAAATACATAAAATTATATGAACAATTAGATAGAGGAAAACATCCAGTATGTCTTATATTAATCAAAGAAGAAATATTACAGCTTACATATGTACACTTGAAGAGATGGCCTCCTTCCAAGCTCCTTGCCCAAATCTTGCAACCAAATCACCGGAGTAACTTTGTTATCTCTTTCCTCCTCTCTTCCCATGGGAAATGGATTGGTTTTTATAGGGCTTTAGGGATAAGGCTAGATAGATATTAGGATAATATTCTCGAGCTCATAATGGAATCATTATCGAGGCTAAACCCCAAAAAATCAGTGGGAAGTCTCATCCATTGAAACCAAATCCAAAAATAGGAGCTTCTAGTCTTGCTCACTCCCTAGACACATATACAGAGCGATTGATCACTCCTTGGTAGGCCAAAAGGAGAGACCATACCTTTTGTTGCACCCTCAATGAAGGAAAAAGGTGATCGTGTTGGAATTTGATTGGAAAATCAGGGAAGAAGTGGTAGGTTTTAAGGATTAAAATAAGAGGTTTCTAGGGGATAATGACCTAGTGATTAGGTGATATTTAGGTGATAATGACCTAATGATTAGGTGGAAAATAACTCTATAAAACTAGCTTGGGGTTGGGTACGTTACATTACTTGGGTAAGTTTGTGGTTGTTTACTTAGATGAAATTGATTTCAACAAGACAAAAGAAGAGTGTATGATGCATTTGAGGCTAGTGTTGGAGTAGTTGAACAAGGAGATGTTCCCCATAAATTTGCAAAAGTGCTCTAATTTCATGAAGGAAAATTGGTATATTTTTAATTTGTAATATCTCAAGAAGGATTAATATGGATTCAAAAACGGAAAGAGCCAGTGTTTGAGTGGCCAATTCTGAGAAGCACGTTTTAGGTAACTTGAAGCTTTCAAGGTTTAAATGTGTTTTACTAGGAAGTTTATTAGGAACTTTGTTGGTATTTGTGTACCACTATCAACTTGTATAAAGAAATGGGAGTTTTAATGGAACATAATTGGCCAAAAGGGATCAACTGAAAAGATAATGTTGGCTTTGTTAGATTTTGGTAAAGTGTTCCAGGTGGGTTGTTATGCTAATGAAAGAGAAATTGGAGTTGGCTTAGACAAGAGAGAAATTTAATTGCATTCTTCAGTGAGAATTTGAATGATGCAAAGAAGAAGTACTTTGTATGACTAAGAATTATATTATATCATCTAGGCATTGAAGAAGTGGAGGCATTACTGATTGCTCAGGGAATTTTTCCTTTGCATTGATCATTAAGAACAATATACATTCTTAAATCAATGACACATGAAATGGGTTGATTTATTGCAGAGCTACTTATATGTGCTGAAAAATAGGTTGGCAAGGTCAAATAGAGTTGTTGTTGCATTGAGTAGGATCATGCATTAATGACTACCATGTAAGTAGAATTGGCTGGATTCGAAGAAATGAATATTTTTTATGAGAAAGATGTAGATTTTTCTAATTCTTGGATATCCATCAAAGAAACATGGATTGGAACCAAAATCCATTCTTGGATTAATTTATCCAAGAACGATTCTTGTTCAAAAATCAACAATGATGCATTCTAAGAGGTTAGTGAGGGAGAGCCTCATTGTATCCTTGCATAATGGTGGCTTCAGTGGACATTTTTTCATGGAAAAGATATGTGCATCAGTTGAAGAACACTACCATTGGTCTAGGATTTCCAAAGACATGAAGAGATGGGTGGAAAGTTACATAACTCCCAACATGCAAAGAAAAAGAGTCAAAATATTGAACTATACAATCCATTTTCAGTACTGAAAACACCATGGAAAGATATTATCTTGGACTTTGTGTGGGGATTTCTAAGAACCCAGTGAGGGAATAATTCTATCTCTGTAGTTGTTGATATATTTTATAATATGGCACATTTTATTCCATGAAAGAAAACTAGTGTGCATAACATCTGTTTGCACTCTGTAAATTTCCGAGAGGTTGACAAAGAAGGAATACACAAAGGTAACTTTATCCAACCGCTTTTAAAGCTGGGATCTAGCCCTTCCAGCTTCAGAGAGGGATCTCTCTATATGATTTAACTTTTTAAAATTAAATATTAAGGCTAGGTAAAGGAACAAATTGTGTTTTGTTGTAAGGGTTTATAAATTGGTTGAGATAGTCTACACATCCATTTGGGCTATGGGGTGTGTGTTTAATCAAATAATAGATACAACTAGAAATGCCGAAGAGAAGAACTTTCCCAAGGGGAATGAAAATACACTCCTTTGGGATCTTTTAGTAATTAAAATGGCAGGACAAAAGAAAGATAAGAAAAATAACTCCAACTAACAAGGTTAAGAATTTCTTAATTGAGATATTAGAAGATAAAAATTAGATCTTTAGAGATGAAACATGGTATCAAGATAGAATGCTGGCTTATTCATTTATTCAAAGATTGGTTCAGGAAAACAAATGATTACAGGAAAGAAAACATTCAACAGGAAATTCAACATCACCCGTTGAACATGCATGAGAATCTTGGAAATGCCTCTTCTTTATTAATGGTAGATCTCTTCAAAATAGATGCAGTTTGATAGCGATAGGATTAGATCAACAACCCTTAATAATTCGAAGATGAAGTATTTATAATTCAAAATAAAAAGCAGTTCTGTCATGGCCCGGTGGGACGTGCTCGATCTATTACAAATTAACTAATTTTAACTAATCCAAAGCTGGCAGTGACTTGATACAATGTCGCGGAAGTGCAGGGTAGGCCGTTGGTGAGGTGCCTTCACAACCCCTTCTAAGCCCGGATGGATATTTGGATGAGGTGACAACTCATCGCTAATCCAATACATCCGCAAAGTTCTTCCCATCGGAGATGACTTGGCACTGTGACTTTAAGCAATCTCGTATACGCTAAATGTCTATATGCCAGCAAATGTGGGCTTGATGAGTGGATATGTGTTTAATATGGAGTGTTGGATACTAATATCTAGCTTCTGAGAATCCATGAATGCTTTGCATGTGATTCTTCCCTGTATCCCTACAAACTAGGAACTATCCTTAGACACTTCAGTCACCCTCTTCTTGTAATCAGGGAGTGTCATTAGTTTGTCATTAATGACCGCCGGACCAGTGGGCATTTCTTTTTGAACATCTATCTTATTGAAAACAGCCTCCCTTGATCCATGGCAGATCTTTCCTCAAAATTTGAAGAATTAGACTTCTCTTTGTTTAAAACCCTTTTTACTTCAAGTATAGTTTATGTTAAATCCTCAATCTTTAGTTCTTCTAGTTCCTCTATGGTCTTGGAATTGAGGAACCTTATGATTTCATTAGATTTGGCTGGCATGTCTCAGCTCTAGCTAGATTTTTCTCTGTACTTTGTTTGCTCCTCTGAAGAAAATCATTTTGTTCGAACATGATTTGAATCATTTGCCAGATTTCATTGATGGACTTCGTGATGTTTTTCCATACAATCTCTTTGACCTCGACCAAAGTATTCCACATACATGGTTTTCTTTTGGAGTTCTTCCTTAACTCCTTCCCTAATATTCTCATTTACGATTTTCTTTGGATAGGCTTAATGCGGAAAGAAGTCTTGAGCTCTTGGAGGTTTTCCACTTATTTCTTAAGCCTACCGATTTCTATCTCTTGCAGGTTCAACTTCTCCATGGACTTGGCAGATGCAATTATTCCTGCGAGTAGTGACAACGGTGTTGCCGAGATGGTATCGTTCATCCTTTGATGGCGTGCTCAAACTTTACTGATTGGGATAGCACTCAATGGAATGCATTCCATTGGTTTAATCTGCTCTTTCTCCTTTAGCGGAGTCTCTCCATCTCACTTTCGACCCTCTTATTCTCTTGTTATTTGAGCGTTCTTCTCCATGAGTAGCTTTAACATCTCATCCTTCTAGCCTTCTTTCTCTGCTATCTCCTTTGCACAGTTCCTCTATAGGCGGGATTTTTAGTTTTTTTTCTTAAGGATGCGATGTCAGTATTTTTTCTTTTTTATCATCTCCTCTACAACCTTGATGTTCGCGGGGTCATAACCTATCTTGAGGACTAGCTCCCTCCAGCGTCTTGATTCTATTGTCTTTCACGAAAGATGACATTTTATCTAGCTTAAGTTGGGCAGGCGACGGTAAAGACACGCGAGCTTCCACTTTCAGAAGCGTGAATGATAATGGCGAAAAACCATATCCCACGATTTGTTTGTGCGAGATCCATCGATCTGCTGGATGCATCCTTAAGCACAGACTAAAGTGACCCTTTTGTGTCGCAGGATCACCTTGGGATCGCTTTTGTCTTGGAGATAAAGACATATGAATCCCTACCCTTTTACGTGTCAAATGTGAAAGAAGCCTATGTGGCTGTGGATGGCCCCATTTTTGGGCATAGAAATGCGCTAGTGAGTTAATGCGGTTCTTCTTCTTGATCCAATTCATACTTTTTAATGCCCAACTTGGGACCGGTTTTACTTGTCTGAGTATCCAGGGGAGAATCCGTAGATTGGCTGAACATTGTAACATGATTTCTTGGCTAGAACCAAAGGTGAGGAATAACTAAGCAGACTGGTACGTGGTAGTTGGACTTCTTGTTCTAAACGGCTTCGGCGTTTGAAGCTGTCTTTGTCCCTCTTGGTGTGCATCGAACTCTACGATGACACCTCTGTTACAGTAGGAGACGACTCCTGTCGGGGCTGCTTCTTCTTGGGGACTTGGGGTGTGGTAGTGGGTGGTACACTCGTCGAAGGCACCTACTGTTCTAATTCAATTTGTTGTTCCACGTCCATCAAATTATTGGGTTCCTATTCTGTCTGATTTGCAAATTTATTGATTTCTGGCTTGGACTCATGAGCATCTGGGACATTCTTATTTTTTTCCTCTCATTTTTGAAATGATCCCACATGGATCAAAGTGCCATATGAAACTAACATGAAAATTCATTTCTTTCAACACTCTGTCAGCTTCTTCCCGCACCTTGACTATTGCGGATGAACCAATCGCCCCTTGATTATGAGATGAGACTTCTTCTTTGCCGCAAAAAAGTGAATGTCATTTGAATTCATTATCTTCCTAATATTTTCTAATGCAAAAATTCTTACCGTTACATATCTCGGTAGCTTGTAGGGTGTAATTCCTTTGAAAATTTTGATCTGATTAATGATTCTGATACGGGGAACTGATCTCCTATCTTTGCATTAATAGGAAGATGCGAATTCTACGGACTTCTTCATTTGATAAAGTAGAAACGTTTCTACGCTCAACATGCCCACCACGGGTGATGAAACGGATCAATGAAACCTTGAAGGCATCTTTGTGTGGAGTTATGCTTGGGAGAGAAGTCCATCGCGGTGGTAGGGTCTTCCATACCGCGTCCATATTTTGCATGGAGAAACTGAATCTGTCGACTTGAAAATAAACAAACTTGTACACCAGTATCGAAGAATATATGAACATCCCTCCGTTACCAAAATTCGCGAATTTTTATAGATAATATCAATGAAGGTGTTGTAATTGAGAGGCGTGCCTTGGGCTCGTTTTAGAAAGAATGGACCGGAAAACCAGAGTTGAGCTCAATCACCATTAAATTGAGAATAGGCGGCTTAAGCGAGGAGCCACGGGAAGAGGCTGGTGAGTTTCCTTTGTGGAGGCCGGAAGAATGGTATGGGGGATTTGTGGATGGGAGCGGAGTGGAAGTTGGGAGGAAAAGATCGAATATCTGAGCGCTCTGAGGAAAGGTCATTTTCTGATATAACTTGAGTGAGGATTTCCTAAATTGAATGGGAATGTGATTTATGCGGGAATTATTTTTCATCATGCAGTGGTATCTTCCGGAGTGATTGATGAAGAAGAGGATGTCTCCGGATGAAGAGACGATGGCTTTCTGGTCGGGGGCGTAATGGGCTTGGCATTTGAGAGAAAACTCAAGGAAATGGTGAATTTGGGGAAAAGTCTGAGGGGAAAATTGGACTCGAGTCCAATTTTAAATCGCTACAGTCCGAACACCTCACGGAGCCACATGGCCGAAGATCGAAAGTCAAAATTTTCATGGATGGTATCTGCGATCAATCGATCTTTGTCAACCAAGTGAATTTGTCTAGGTCAATAGGAGGAGGAAGAAAGGATTCTCTCCTTGGTTTGTCTTGGTTTTGACACCATTTATTATTGATGCACAATGGAAATGATGTTGAGTGGGAATTATCGCGGTAGATGAAGGTGGCAGAAAATCGATGGAGGTGTAAGAGTAAAATTTTCTAGTGCAATGGATGAATAGTGCATGAAGAGGGAGAAACAATAGTTTATTTAAAGGATAAATTCGGTTGGAGGGCCGGAAAATGAATTGACATGATGTGGGCATATTATCTAGTTATTAATGGACAGCGGGCCACTTGTGGTGATATGGCAAGTGACGGTGACCAAAACATACAGATGGGTGACATGGATTAACTAAGTTGGGGGTGATGGGAAGTGAGAAATTAGCCATAAGGGTTGGTCATGAGTGGAAAGGGTAAAAGACTGACAGCAGGGACTGACAGCAGTTATGGGATGAGGCACGACACCGAGAATAAGTGGGACAAGTGGACTCGGTGGATGGCGTCCATGAATGTGTCGGTGCATGTGGGATGGGACTTGAGGGATAATGGGCTGTATGGGCGAGAGGAACCTAGAAGGAAATATCCATTGGACCCCCCTCGGTTAAAAGCGGGACACAGGGTTCGAAATCCATTATGAGCCATTGATACAGCAGCGCTTATTTTTGGCCGTAGATGCGGCAGCTCTTTAATACCCGATGCGGACCCCCTCCATTAAAGGCCGAGAATGGGCGGAGATCCAGGCCTCAATAATGAATAACGTAGATTTAAAAGCGCTCCATTACGAGCCGTCTAGATTTGTGCCATGTTATTACCAATTAGGACCCGGTTAAGCGAGGGGAATGGTGAGGGGTCAGATATATGAACTCCCTTAGATCTTAGTGCCGTGATCGAGACCATTGATAAATGCAAGAAACATAGATCAAGAGAGAATCACACATATGTACTTTGGGAAAACTTAGGATAAAGCCATTTTATCCATGGGTTTCCTTGACTGCGAGAACACCACCATGGGACTTAGAACGAATTATTTTTAAGAATTTGGAACATGGTGTAATCTTGATTTAAAGTTGGTTTTAATGGACTTGAACAATAAAGCGACTGACCTACATGCTAACCTAGGACAATTAGCAGTTAAACTATTCCACATTTGGATTACGGACCCCGTGCATTACGCCTTTAATGGGGTCGGAATAAATGTATTAAAAGAGCATGCACCGGATCTGACGAGGAAAAGTAAGTGCGGCGAATCAATGGCTCTTAATGGATTTGAGACCCCACGGTGTCGCAGCGAGGGGGTCGAATGGATATTTCCCGGCGGGCTCCTGGCCTTTGCGTGGCGTCAGCCTATTGGCCCTCAAGTCCCATCCCACACATGCTATCGGCGACCCTCGTCATTCATAGGCGTCATCCTCCGAGTCCCTTGTCCGCGACAAGAGTGCGTGTCTCATCCCATAAGCGCTATCCGGTCCTTTACCTTTCCCACTCCATGACCAGCCGCAGAGCTTTCGCCCATCACCCCCAATCCCCTAGCGACCAAGTCAACCATCCGTATGTTTGTACGGTCACCTTCCTTATCACCCCCAGTAGCCCGTTGTCCATGGCAATAGATATACCCGTTGTCGTGACCGTTTCCCGTCCAGCAGGCCCCATTTTAAACTAAAACTACCCGTTTCCTCTTCATATGAACTATTGCGTCCATCGCGCTAGAAAATTTTTATACTCGCCCCATTGCTTTGCCGCAGCTTCATATACGTCCGGTATGCCCCACCCCAACATCGACACATGCCGATATATTGATGAAATAGTAATCAAGCTAAGGTACTAACGAGAAAACACCTTCCCTCCTCACAATAGAACGGAAAAATTCGCAGTCGATAAAGATCGATGCGATACCATTGTGACAATTTTGAATCTTCGTCAGCTTCCGGTCTGAACGGCGACTTTTCACGGGGTCCGAGCCCCTTGTAACCTTGTCTCTTTCCCAGTCACAATTCACTCAATACTCCAATGTCGTCCATCGCTCTGAAGCGTCACTGTCGCTCCTTTCTGACCGAACGGTCTATTCGTCTTCGAATCGTCCTATTGGTAGAAATCTCAGCCGGTCGCTATCGGTAATCTTTCCTGGAAACTTTCGAATATTGTTTCCTCCCCATACTTCCACCAACCCCACCCTTCTTACGGTACTCCACCAAGGAAATCAATCATTCTTCGGTATTCTAACGGTTCAATGCGACGATAGTAGACTCGAGCCCGTACTGTCGTCATTTTCTCAAAATGATGACCCACAACCAGTTCACGACTAACGACGGGCAATATTCCGCGAACGGTGGTGATTTTGGCGCGGAGGGTTATCGATGTTCTTAACCGATCGCGTGGCGCATGTTCACCAGGCTGGCGATTCGATTTCTCTTCATGTAGAAGATGGACGCGGATGAAGGCGACGTTGCATGATTCTCTCACGAGAAACATAACTCAATCAAGGTTTTCGTCGATGTTCTATCACCCATTATTATGTTGGCGGCGAGCCACGGGCATAAACTCGAAGTCGAAGGTCTACATCTACCGGTTTAATCTGAAACGAATCGGTTCCCTATATCGAAGGCTTCATTGGACTCGAAGTTTTAAATTAGCGGTCACCAGAATATATGCCGTGAAAACTACATTAAATATATTAGGCGGAATATTCGAGCCGATGACATTCACTTTGTTCCACGAAACATCAATTAGTCAAGGGGCAAATTGGTTTCTTTCATACCTGGCGCTGAGGGAAGAAGCGATAGAAATGTTAGGGAAGATGATGACCCTGGTTCACCTGGAACCTGATCCATGTGGAAATGGAAAACCAGGTGAAAAGCCGTGTCGCTCTTCGCGGAGATAGATGAAAGAGTTGCAAAATCAACGATATGATGCTGATGAACGGGCTGTGAACTAGAGTTGCCCTCAATAGTCCGCCGCTCTACACATCAGGTCCCCCAAAGGGAAGAAGACGGCGAGGAATAAATCTCCTCTGTAGCGAAGACGTCATCGGTAGGATACGCAAGGCGAACGAGCGATTTCAATACGCGACGATGAGCTGTCCCGACCTACCGGTGAATACCATGGGGGTCAAGCGATTATTCTACCTTTGGGATTCGACCGACATAAAGAAATCACAACGTATCTGCGAAATCTGCCGATTCGGATCTCGACTAAATCAAATTAATCCCAAGGTTGGGCGTTTTCCGAAAGTATGAATTGGTCGGAAGGGCCGGACGCTTTCATAGGGTACTTATGCCCAATTTTGACGATTAGATCCTGGCTTCGACGCCAGGCTTTAACGTTTTGACCTGAAATTGGATCGCTCGGCTTATCTCCAACTGCGGTATTACATTGGGTGATCTTCAATTAAGAACCGCACAGTTCGGCGGAATCGGTCGTCTGAAACAACGGTATGATTTTCACACGATGGCTGCGCTCGACCTACTGGAAGCGAAGTTCGGTGTCTTTGATCAATGATGGGACATGGCGGAGAAATATCTTTCACCGAAAGTTCTTGAGAATCAGGCGTTGGAAGGCAGTCGAGTTGCTGTTTCTAACGGCGCGAGATGAATAAAGAAAATGCCAACATCGCATCCTTGAAAAGCGACTACTTCCGCCATGGAAGGGTTTCTAACGAAAGGAGATAAAAGAATTGAGGAAGGATGAATATAAAGAGATTACTCGTAGGTGAAGGCAGCTCGGCTAAAAGAGATGGAGGAACGAGGAGGCACGCTGGGAAATGGAATGGCTTCAATGGAGAATTCCATTGAGGTGTTATCCCCAGTACGAAGTTTGGCCTGGCCGATGACAATGACCTGCATGCGCGGCGCATTCACCGAGAAACGACAGAACCTGCCAGTTCGTAAGGCTACGAAAGGCAATCAACGAAGCTTAAGAAGGGGTGGAAGGCCTCCAGGCTTTGAACGCTTTCTGAACAAACCTATCAAGAAACGAGCATATGGGAAGGGTTGCGGCAATAACTGCATGGCGGGGATTGACTGGCTTCGAGTCAAAAAAGACGTTATTATCGAGTCTGGCAAAATGAATACGACAATATTCAAATAAATGTTGACAAAATGACCTTCAGGAGGGCAACGACGTTGAAAAACCAGAGCCAGAGATGAGGCGGCCGACAACAGATGAAGATCATCGATTCTAAATTCAGAAGACGACTTAGAAAGATCTAAAAGGCCGGACCGAAAGAACATAAACTAACGAGCCAAGAACGGCGAGGAAGATCTAATGCTAGGCTTGAAAATTCGAATAAGCGGTTACTGATGCAGTTCGATAATGAACGGAAGCTAATGACGCTCACACTGAAAGTGATCAGGGGCGTTCAAATTTGCGGTCTGAAAGGGTATGCGGGCTTCATGAATACCGTGGTTGAATATTAATTGTATCCAACATGAATCAAACACGCTATTCATCATCAAGCCATTTACTTCAGGGATGTGAGTGTATGTTGCTTAAAATCACCGGTCTGAGGCGTCATCGATAAGGAAAACGTAGTTAGCGATTGAGAGATGTCACCATCCGGGTCATCGTCAATCGAGAAAGAGATTTGTGAGGGCTGCCTATCAACTATTACGAATTTCGCTTAAGTACAATGATCATCAAGAGACTGGAGGCCAGTTAAGTAGTTGAACTAAAACTTGCGATCTTTGTCGATTCTTAACGGAAACGTTAACAATTATAAGAAATACTTCATCTTTAATTGTGAAGTTGTTCGCACGCCCTTATATCAGCTGCGAGAGATCGACAATGAAGACATTTCGAGACTATGTATGTCGCGTGATAGGATTGGCTATTTTCTTTTCTGCTGTCGACATTTTCTGGAACTTAATATCTTTATGAGCTAATGTAATGTTGGGGACTATCTTTTATACCTTGTTTCCGATTCTAAATATTTAATGTTTATCTTCTACTATCTTCAATTAAGAAATTCTTGACTGGTTGAGATTAACCTGCTTATCTTTCTTTATCTGACTGATACTAGATCCGATTAATCTTAATGAGCGACTACGGGGTTAACAACTCATTATTTGATTAAACACGGAACCCAGCTAATGGCGATCTCAATCAATTTATAAACCACAACAAGTACACTGTTCCACTTACCTAACCTAATATTGAGCCCAAAAACAAAACTAAAATCGCAGAATCCTCTTCGAAGCTGGAAGGGCTAGACATCTTGGTATAAAATTACTGATAATTCCTTCTTTAATCAACCTTATTTCTTATCATTGTTTATTCTAACAGGGGTTGATTGTTTACATGGTTTTCTAAGAAGCATAACCTCAAATAGGGTCAACAAGTCTATTGGTCATTTTTTGGAGGAGCTTATGGAAGAATCTTAACATTAGATTGCAGTTTTGTTCTATATGCCATCCACACACTAATTTGAAAACCAAAGTAGTGAATAGATGATTTGGAAATATACTAATATGTTTGGTTCGACAAAATAAAGGTAGTGGGATTGGTTTTTTGCATAAGTAGGGTTTTCACACAACAATTATGTGAATAGGTCCACACAAAACATTCCTTTCTAGATTGTGAATGTTAGGTTTCATAGTGGAGTTATATATTTGACATGCTTATTTGAAGAAAGAAAGGGTACATATAGAAGTCCTTTGCATATCATATGAAATGAATTACATGAAAGCGGTGGTGGAACCACAAAAGTCTGGGGGTACAAAGAAAATGAAGTTTAATGAAAGGGCCCGTTAAATAGAAATGTGCAAGTGGATATCTTGTGCTAGCATAACAAGTTGAAAATGAAGAGATATTACACTTGATTCGAGGAACGAACTTTTTGGATAATTCTTATGTGCTCGAGTTTCCCAAGAGTATGAATATCAAAACTTCAACATGGCTAATTTGTATGAGTTCCATGAGGGTGTTGTGGATGGTGAAAATATTTCACTAATTGAAAGTGTTGTGGATGGTGAAAATATTTCACTAATTGAAAGGAGGACATCCTAGAGTGAGAGAGGGATGAAATAACAAAGATCCTAGAAGAGAGGATTGTGGGTAGAACTAGAAGTCAAAGAACAAATGAATACTAATTTTTTTGGGAAGGAAAAGGCTTGGAATAAGCCACTTGGAATTTAGAGTTATAGTTGGATCACATCACTCAAAATTCACATGATTGTTCTATTAGACTCATGAGTGATTGTTGGCATAGGGGAAGACCTAGGGCTCAACACTTCAACAATGCACCAACAAAACCCTAACTACCGACCCTTTCAATAACACCTGCGAAGAAAAAGTACCAGAAAAGTTGGGACACAGATCTGTGATTAAAACACTTAAGAGAGCACTTAGCCAACAATATGCATTAGTTTATGATTCTCATTTGCACCGCAGGTTAACCCTTATTACAGATCAACGTAGTAACAATCAAGATCTAACACTTCCAATCACTTAGCACATAGCATTAGCTTAGATCTAGAATTCATTTTCACTATTAATCACTAAGCTACTACATCATATGTATTCATTATTTATAACAACAACAAAACTAACCAAATAACCACACAAACAACATCACACAAAGCACATCAAGACACAGGATATACGTGGTTCATCCCAGTGTGGGGCTACATCCACCAACTACTTCTTCTTCTTTATTAGTCTTTCAAGCATCTTACATTCATCTGCTCTCGTGCACAAAGCTACAGAGAAAAACTTCATAGAGGACATGAGATCTGCGAGCTGTGCACCAGATCCTCCTTCCCAAAACCAGGTCAAGGCACAAATCCAACTCCTATACAGTCTATTCACTCAAAGCCTTACTTTACGCAACATTATTTCACAAAGTGTTGTGGTGGGAAATCCCTCTACGAACTAGCAAATAGGGTTATAGTATGCATGCAGATATGACCAAAAGAAACCTACTTTCTACCTTCGTCCCAGACTTAATCCCCCATTTATTTTCAGCAAATACATGGTTAGACCAACATACCTTATTCCAAATGTTCGATGTCGATCCTTCTTCACACTTGATCGCTTGTTAGCAGTTCTCCTCCCAAGGTTGACCTGCATACAAAACAAGCAACAAATTACACATGCATTTTACCTACAGACTAACGAGTTAGATATTCAAACATACAGTTAATAAACTATGAAGAACTCATATAGTGGGACGGGAAAAACATTTCTTTATTATCAACTTTAATGAATCAACTTACAATGTCGAGACCGACCACTTCTCCGCGAATCCTGATCCTGGGTTCCTCTTCAAATGTCCTCCAACTTCTTTTCTTTGTATCTCTTCTTGCACAAGGATGACTAAAGGGTTGGGACAATGGGAATATGCAATTGGGCAGAGTTTCTTTTCTCTATTTCACCTCTTACAAATGGTACCCCTAACCATTCTTTTATAGGCTAGAAGAAGCTAGGTATTTTGACAAACCCTCGGCCATGCATGGTCGAGAGTTTCAGTTAACTCACCGAAAGCTGTGTGTTCCATCGAAAACTTTCCTTTTTTCATGCTTTTTTCGGTCCACGCAGGATTTTTTAGGTCAGCTAGTGTGTACATGCGTGCAATAATGGAGTAGGGCATGTGGGCCCTTATAAAAGAGGTCTTTTAAAGAGTTGTTCAGTAGTGCTTTGGCAAAGAAGGGATATGAGATGGCCTGATGCCAGGTAAGCATGTATGGTGAAAATTAGGGTTATAACAGATGCCCCTAATGTGTGAGGAAAAAAGAGCATCTGATGGTTGAAATACATTACCAATCTTTACTAATGTGCTGAACAAGTGAGCCCAGGGACCAGGAACTGGGAGGCGTCATCTACAAAATAACAAATGTCTCACTGAGGAGGGCATACCCATGCTCGGAATAAAATAGAATCATGGCTACCAATCAAATACACTGTAGATCCATGTCAAATAATGATATAAAGTGTAGCCATGAACAATACATAGCAGAGCTACATCTCGAAACCAAAAAGATATACATATAGAGTATCCATCTTCTAGAAGTTGATACGGCCTGATGACTGGAGATGAGATCTTCAGAGCTCGAGCAACAACTTCAAAATCTTCAAAACTCAAGGTAGGAGTGTAATATGAGTGTACGAATTCACTACCCAGAGGTCTTCGATGGCCCGTCGGTCATGGACTAGATAATCTTGATGATCAGAGTGAAGGCTTCATTGATTTCGAACAAGGACTTGATTGGACATTCAGGATGGCCGGGTATGAGGGCAAGAGACAAATTACAGAGGGGCCAACTCAGGCTTGGTAGAAACTTCCCTTGGACAATAGCACAAAAAATGATGAGACTTAGGCAACATGGCATTAATCATAAGTTTATGAAGCAGGAGGCAACACAAACTCTCCATATGTTTGGAAGAATAACCAAACGGAGGAGGACACAACTCTATGTAGTGAGAACAACTTTTTAAGGTTGTACTACATCCCATAGTTTGACGAACAAATGGACAGATGTGCTTTATCCAAGGGCGACTCATTTTTCTACCAATAAAGAAAATACTTTTCCCTTCCTCTTTTTGGTGTATATTTGATTTTTTTGTCTTTTTCAATAATTTTGGAAAAAAGAATAAAGGAATGGTACATTACAATGGAGGAACGAGTGTCACAATCATACAAGTTCAAGGCATAAGGACAAGATTGATGTTCAAAATAATGATACTCGGGAAAAATCCTCCGGGGGCCAAGGGTGTTAAAATGTAGAAGCAAATTGTTACAAGGCTGGCGTATAAGATATGAAAACACGGTTAACTAAACACACAATGGCAACGTCCTTCGATGTAAGTTTAATGAGCCTAGAGATGGTAATCTCGGTGGTTTTTCATATTTAGAGAGTCTGAAAAAACATAAAAGGAGACTCCATTGGGGTGCCTTTTTCGAAGATAGTCTAGTCAGTTCGAAAAAGGGGTAAACTAGCACCGACAAGATGTCTATTCAAATTTTTTTTAACGAGTGTGATAAGGACAAGATCACTCAGCCATTTTTTCATTTTTAAGGAGTCTGAAAAAAGCTTAACTATGGACTCTGTCAGAAATTTTCTTCTGGACTAATTTAACGAGTGTGAAAGAATAAGGTCACTCGACAATCTTTTCAATTTTAGGGAGTCTGAAAAGAGCTTAACTATGGACTCCATGGGCGTTCCTTTTTCGTAAGTTTAGTTCCTCAGGCCCGAAAAAGGGGTAAAATTATACCTGAGAGTACTCTTCTAAAGAACTGAAGTTCCATAGAGTATGCCTTTATTCGTACAGTTGACCGTCCAGACTGAAAAAGGGGTAAACTACCACCAGACATACGTGACTTCAAATTTCAGTTTAACGAGCATTAAAGGCCACAAGATCGCTTGACAATCTTTTCATGTTTAGAGGGTTTGAAAAGGGATTAAAAGAAGACCTGTAGAGGTTACTTTTCTCAGTTAATCCAGACGAGATCGAAAATCATAAATGCAGTCTCGCCGGATGTTGCTTTCGGATCTCAAAGCGAGCTTGAAAAACAACAAAGTTAGCTCATGATCGACTCTTTGTGGGTCGATGCCTAGCATCTCCTCGGGGGAGTAGTATGCTCCGATGAAAACATTGTCTATGACGCCAGGGGTTCTAGAGATATTGTTAGGTATCGTTTCAGAAATGTTTTCCATATTACCCTTAGCATAGATCTCGTGTAGCTAAGGGATTATTAGGACAAGATCTATCTCCAGTCATAGTCACGGTGAATTATCCTGCTTCGATTTAGCTTAACTCTGGGAGGAAGTATGATCTGTGATGAAGATATTCCTATGGTTTGTCTGGACTAGTCATTTCTTCAATTATAGCTTCATAAGAGGGCAAGACTAAGTCTAATGAATTGGTGTCAGCGAGAGAACCCTGAGCCCAAATAGGCTCTAGAAATGGATCAAACTCTTGTGTAGGAGTTGGATCAGTGTTGGCTGAAGTTTGTTGGACTAAAGAGTATGCTACTTTAGCTGCGGACAAGGGCATGCACATGCCCGGGTGCCCTGTCTCATCCATCGTGGCCAATGGGGAAGGAAGTATCTCCGGATCATCGAAGTAAGTCGTGTGGAATGACGAAACTTGAAAAATATCAAACTTATGGTGATTGGATATAAACTTGATATCGCCTTGAGGGGGTGAGTAATCGAAGGTACCCATCAAATATGGGCACAAACAAACCCCTACATTGACTACACCTAGTTGATGATTATCGATCATCGGGATCGTGGATGCCCCCAATGTAGGGTCAGGTCTAGAGAAAGACAATTGATCGATGGTCACAATCCGTCCCTCGTGTGGAAACAACAAGACCTAGAAAACTGTAGCAACCACAACTTGCATGGCATAAGTCCAACTCCTTCCTAACAAGAGATTATAGTCAAGGGGTGTGTCGACTACTTCTACGTTGACACACACGTCCTTCCTTCCTAATTGCACGGGGAAAGAAGGAATGATACCATGTGGTCAGAATGAACAACCGTAAAAAATGATGAGGAGAGTAGGTGACAGAGACAAAATGGGTTGGCCAACGGCCTTCCAACATGCCAACGACATAATGCATGTCGAGGTGCCCTCATCAACCATCGTGCGAAAGATATTCCGAGTAAAAATTTTCATGGGATAAGCCACTACTATTTGAAACGCTATGTGGTAAGGCAGACAAGGTTTTAAGTCAGTTGTATCCAGCATGATTGTACCCGGATTACAAGTCTCAGTGGATCCTAAAGCAGTTAACAAGGATTTCCTCTGGGAAGGGTAGCTTTGGAGGACCTCCAAAGCAGACATCACACAAGGGGTTTGTGATAAATCTTCCACGACACATTAATTCTGGGTGGCCCTTGCGTTTGGGTTATGAGAAGCTTTTTTGAATGCGCCTTTAGGAATGCGTGTCATTGTTTCACCCAACATCTTCTCAATCTGTAGAGGAAGAGATGGGAGTTCAGCTTCTTTACCCTTCTCATAAGTGCTTGGTTTACTATATTGATGTTCTCTAGTCGATATAAAAGAATCACCCCTCACCATATATACGTTCGCAGATGCGGGGTTGTTTGATGGCAAAGGGGGTCCTTGGCTTCCCCCTTCCGTGCTTGTAGAGGCTTGTGTTAGATTTTGCCCATGTTGGAATGGATTGGTTAACACAACAGGCTGTTGCTGTGTCACAAACTTTTGGGCCTCTGCAAGCCGGGGAAAAAGGTGGGTCGGGTGGTCTTCCACGCATAGGTTGCATGGATACCTCACCTTTCGTTTCTCAGTATTTCCCCCGCCAGCAGTATCAATGGGTTTCTTATCCCCTTTACCCTTCTTTTGTTGTTTTTTCTTTCCTTTAGGCTACTGGGTGGCCTTTGGATTAGTTGATTTCACTGTGTGTACATCCAACATTTTGGTAGGGGGAGCAGCCAAAGTAGTACTTTGGCTGGCCACTATGTGTTGTATAGACAATTGTTGCAACTGAGTCATTAGTTGCTCAGCGGGCTTTGTTTGTGCTGAACCAACAATACCATCGGCATGTGGTCCAACTCTCTGTCTGGTTTTATCAAGTATTGAGCGTGGTGCATATGGAAAGATCTCGTATAATAAACTGGACTGAGAATAGATTAGCTCAAGTTGTTGAGCTCTCATGATGGCGTCTTCTTCGGAAAATACTCCCGACGTTGCGACGTCCTTGGAAAACTATGGGACCAAAGACTTAAGAAACCACTCGAGCAGGAATGCTGGTGGGACTGGTACCTTAGTTAAACTCTTTCGGCGTCTCCATTCTTGGATGTGGTCAGAGATATGGTCCGCTTTTTTCTGTGAAAAATTGGCCAGCAATTCTGTGCCAGCGTCGTATCTCACAAGTAACTGGAAATGGTTTAGGAAATCCATGGCCAATTCCCCGAAGGAATAGTATCTTGAGCGGTCGAGATCAATGTACCATTTCACGGCACTCCCAATGAGATTACATTGAAACAATCACCACTATACAAAGTCGTCTTTCAATGAGTTAGATGAGCACCAAAGATGGAAGGTAGTCACATGATCTCCTGGATCTTCGTTAGGCTTGGCTTCAAACTTTGGGATGTCCGAAGGAAACTTCGTCGGCATAGGAGGCCAATGCAAATCATGACAAATAGG
>SNQJ01S0077948.1:30963-46441 GCA_010110895.2 Picea sitchensis | reverse complement strand
AACATGTGGAAAACACCTCAATCACCTCGAGTCCATATTATTCCTTGTCATGATCAATGAAGGACTACTTCTAGGCCCATTTACCACAAGTGCACCTTTATGATAAATGTATCCTTTCTCCCTTGGTCTGCAGCCCAATCTAGGAGAAGGTCCACCCGATGTTGAAACATCAACACTCCCTCTTAGATAGGGAGGTATCTTTCCATAGTAGTACGCAACTATTGTCCAGAGACACACAATCTCCGCCAGTGGTACAAAACCACCATAGTAGCAAAATGTTTGTCACACATGGCACTCCCATGTGGACTTATAGAGGCTACTCCCTCTAGAAACACTAGGGTCAGCTCCCATAATGTGTGATATCAAGGGTCAACCCCCTTGAAATGTCCACATGTGATCTCCACATGGGACATTGGGATATAAGCCCAAATGAACTTATCTCTTCTCTAATAAGTGTCCCACTTATCCATTCTCGAATAAGTGTCCTCACATATCAACTCAACTCAATTCACATAGGAGTACGATTTGGAGAATGTTTGTCACACATGGCACTCCCATGTGGACTTCTAGAGGCTACACCCTCTATAAACACTAGGGTCAACTCCCATAGTGTGTCGTGTCAAGGGTCAACTCCCTTGACACTTCCTCATGTGCTCTCCACATGGGGCATTGGGCTATAAGCCCAAACCCACTTATCCCTTCTTGGATAAGTGTCATCACAGATCAATTCACTTCAGTCATAGAGGAGTACAATTTGGAGAATTTTTCACGAAGCTGCAAACATCAACACTCCCTTTCGACGAGGGAGGCATTCTTTTCCATACCAAGTCTGTCACAGAAGCACTCGAATTTCGTCTCGGTAAGGGGTTTGGTAAGAACATCAGCAACCTACTCATCTGTAGGAAGTTACTCCACCAATATTTCCTTCCTCTACACCATGTCTCGGATCTAATGGTACTTGATATCAATGTGTTTTGATTTGTTATGAAACACTGGATTCTCTGAGAGCTTCACATAGCTCTTGTTATCACAATGAATAATGGTGGAATCTAGCACATGTCCAAATAAATCTGCAAGGAGCTTGTGAAGCCACACTGCTTCACAAACTTCCACACTCAATGCAATGCACTTTTCTTCTGCAATACTCAAGGCTACAAAATTTTGTTTCCTGCTACATCAAGAAACCATGGCAAATCATAAAGTGAAGCAACACCGAGAGGTTCTCTTCATGTCCACTGCACTCCCTTCCCAAACAGAGTCAGTATATCCATGCAATCTCATGTCAATACTATAATTTTATCTCATACCATGTCCAATTTTTCCTCCCATGTATCTAAACACATGCTTCACAACAATCCAGTGTGTTTGTCTCAATTGGCTCATAAATTGGCTAAGTGCACTCACTTCATAACAAATATCTTGTCTGGTGTTAACCAGACACATCAATGATCCAATAATTTTTTTGTACAAGGTCGGATCAATATCATCATAATAGGAAGAAGACACACTTAGTTTCTTCAGATTCTTCACCATTGGTGTAGCCATGGGTTTACAGTTCAACATCCCAAACTTTTTCAATATCTCAACTGTGTACTTCCCATGACTTAGGAAGATCTCATCATTTCTTTTCCACACCTCTAGTCCCAAGAAGTAGTTCATCATACCAAGGTCCTTCATCTCAAACTTAGAGGCCAACACATACTTGAATTCAATAATAAGGATCTTTGTAACGGTGATGAATAAATCATCAAGGTAGAGGACCAGAATCAGGGCATCATCGTTAGCAGTCTTGTAGTACATGTTGGGATCAACAACACTTTTTTTGAAGCCCAAACTCATCATGTGTCTATCAATCCTCGCATACCAATCTCGAGGTGCCTGCTTGAGTCCATACAGGACCTTCTTCAACCTACACACATGAGACTCCTTCTCATGTATGATGAAACCATCTGGTTTCTCGATGTATATTTATTCCTCAATATCTCCATTGAGAAAGGTTGTATTCATATCCATCTAATGTAGTATCCAACACATTGATGTTGCAAGGGAAATAATCATCTGGATAGAAGTGTATCGAGTAACACAAGAAAATTTCTCCTCATAATCTATTCCCAAAACCTAAGAGAATCCTCTAGCAACAAATCTTGCTTTGTTCTTCTCAATGCTTCTGTCAACTATATGTTTGATCTTACAGATCCATTTGGAAGTCACTACAGACTTCCCTTCAGATCTCAGAACAATATCCAGCACATCATTCTTCATGATGCACTGATACTCCATCATGGAATCTCTCCATACTGGTTGATTATATGCTTCCTCATAACATGAAGGCTCAGAATCAATGATGTGGCTCATAGTTGTGACATAGAATGAATATATCTTAGGTCTCTTGCTCTCTCGGAAGGTACCACGAGGAGATGCATGTCCTTCTACCTATTACATATTCTGACGATCCCATGTAGGTCTCTTATGACTTACTACAATATCTCAGGGAACATCAACTAGAGGTACAGGAACAATGGGATCAATAGGCTCAATTGTCTCCCTCTGAACTGCTGGAGGGTGAGGGAGAGAAGGAACCATCTCTTCCTGTTTCTCACTATCAATTTCCATGTGAGATCCTTTAGATCTCATGAAGGATACCTCCTCCTCAAAGGTAACATCTCTTCTCACCTCAATATGTCTCTGACCAGGGATGTAGATCTAGTATGCCTTTGAAGACTCATTGTACCCCACAAATGTATCCTTTCTACTTGAAGGCTCTAGCTTAGTCCTTTTCTCTTTAAGTATATGAATGTATACTAGACACCCAAATATCCTGAAGTGTCCAACCTCAGGATTCACTCCGGTGAAGGCCTCCTCAAGAGTCATGTTCATTAAAGTCTTATGATGACTTATGTTTTGAACATACACTGCAGTCATGGATGCTTCTGTCCACAAAAACATAGGTAAATGTTGATCATGAATCATCACCTTGATTGCCTCAATAATATATCAGTTCTTCCTCTCTGTGGCCCCATTTTGTTGAGAGTTGTAAGGAACAGTGTACTCCCTCTTGATCCTTGCCTCAATGAAGAAATCACTAAAATATTGGGAGATGTATTCTCCTCCATTATCTGATCTCAACATTTTGATCTTCTTTCTGGTCAGGTTTTCGATCTATGCTCTGTGCTCCTAAAATCTAGCAAGGACTCCATCCTTGGTATTCAAGAAGTAAATCCAAGTCTTTCGAGAGTGGTCATCAATGAAGATCACATTGTATAGGTATACACTCAAGGAATCAACTGTCATGGGTCCACATAAATCAGTATGAGCCAAGTATAAGATCCCCTTGGATCTGTTGTCGCTGCTCGGAAAGGACCCCTTGGCATTCTTTCTAAGAGCACAACCTCTTTAAATTCCATCGTGTTCAACATGGATATTTGGAAGGCCTATCACCATATTCCCTAGAGCGGGAAGAGCTCTATAATTTAAATGATAAAGTCTCCTATTCCATAGTTCGCTCAAAATAATAGAATAATGTATTAAGGCATGAACTGGTTGGACAATCAATCTGTACAATCGTTCCTCTCGAACACCAATCACCTGAGAAGAATCCATACTATAGTTATTGTTCCATGCAATAACATTTCCATTAGAGAAAGAAACCTTGTAGCCTTTGTTCTCTAAGGCTGAAATAGAGACAAGGTTCCTTCTCATCCCAAGTACAAATAATACATCACTCAAATGGAGTGGGGTGCCAAAATACAATTGTAAGGAAATGGATTCAAATCCCTTCATAGTATATCTGGAATCATCACCAAGTACAACATGCAAACAAGATTCTTTCTCTACTAGATCTGTAAGGTACTCTGTATCTAGTCATATGTCTGGAAGCACCACTATCAATCAACCAAATATCATTACTAGTAGGAACCATACTTGAGAGGGATGAAATGAAGAAGAACTCTTCATCATTCATGCTTGCATTCATTGATTTACTTTGAGACATTAGCAGTGGAAGCATGTTGCTTTCCTTTCTTCCATGTAGGAAAAATTTTCACATAGTAGCCATACTTGCCACATCTGAAGCACTGAACCTTTGACATGTCCTTCTTTTTGTGCTCAGAAGTTGGTGTTGACTTACTTCCTTTAAATGTTTTTTTCTGAAACCTCTTATTTTTCCTTTGATTTTCCTTGCATGAATGGAACGGGCTTGGTTGTCATCATGATGGGAACATTTCATGCCTCTAGATGCAAGTTTGGTCTCCTCTTGAGTACAGTCTGCCCACAAATGATCAAACTTGGGCAATTTCGATCACCCACTGATACTTTGAATGAATGGCTCCCAATGGATTGGAAGACCATTAAGGGTAATCATGAAAATTTCTCTATCATATATGATTTCACCAATAGCACCCAACTAACCTCTGATCTTTGAAATATTCATGAATAAGGTGGAAATTGTATCAGACTTTGTCATCTTGAGATTTTGAATCTGATGTCTCAAGGCAAGTGCTATGTTGGTGTTGTTTCTCTCAAACAACTTCTTCAAGGTGTTGTACATCTACTTAGTTGTCTTCAAGTTGAAGATGTGAGGGATTAAATGGTCTCTCATAGAATAGATGATGATCTTTCTGGCTTTTGCATCATTCTTCCTCCATTGAGATTTTCTTGCATCATCAACTGATTATGGTGCAACTTCTTCAACGTACTTCATTAGGGAAAACTCTTCTAGAGTGATGAGAAATATAGATTTCCAATAACTAAAGTTGGTTGTTCCATCAAGCCTATCTTCCACAAAAATATGGTTCACCATGGTTGTTGGAAGAGTGCATAAACTTTAACCTGAGTTGCAGTTGCAACAAAACAACGAATTGTAGGAAAGGTACAACGAGTTGTTTGTAGAAGGTCAATGCATGTGCAATAGTCTTCTTTCAAGAAAGTTGCTATGATACCATGTTGGAGTTTAATGTTTTTCAATTACATTCAGTTTCTTTACAAATTTACATGAACTGAAGCATAAACCATGAACAATAGCAGCAGTAATAACCAATATCATAAGAAGAATAGCAATGCATAGAGACATGAGTACAGTAGAAAATGCTAAGAAAAAATGATTATAATAAATTGATATATTATCACAATGATGAGAGTTCCATATATATAGAACATATGGTGACCATCCATGAAAGGATTTGTCCCTTGGATAATAAGTAACTACATATTTATTAAGTATATTTATACGTTGTATTATAAATATCATGTCATATATTATATGATATTATATATATATATAAATTCCTAGTGATATCCAAACATAAACATTGAAGTCCAGAGAGATCCCTATGAGGAATGGAGGACCTTGAATCCTAAGGAAACCATGATATATATGTGGAAACCTTGCAAGATATGCAAGAATATTATCTCTGACAAAGTTGAAGGCCCATTGATGGTCTTAGATCAGTTTTCCAACTCTTGAATATCAAGAAACACTATGAGGAAACCCATGAACTTGGCTAAGTCCAACTTCAAACCATTATCTAGTGAGAGAACTTCACGTTGAATCAGGACGACTCACAACCATTGATTATGTGTCCCGAGTAGATCAAGATCATTGGTCAGATTGTGTCACCATCAGAGTGATCATGGGAAAGGTTATGTTAGGACCTCAATGGGGAATACTCCAAGTTGACGAGAACCGTTGATTATCAGAGGGAAGTGATGGTGGATTCTGGATTGTTGGATCCAATTTTTAGCACGTCGGAGTAGGGTCTGTCGGAGATGTTGTAAAGAGGGTCAGGGTGGAAATATGACGACAGGAAGTTTGAAGACCATGCATCTCTCAGGAAGTATCCTATGATATAATATCAGTTGGATCTAAAATATATTGATCTGAGAAGTTGGCCCTCGAACCTATGTCAACTGAGTGATTATGACCTTCGAATAATCTTAGACCGTTAGATGGTGTAATCAAGGACCATTATATTTGTTGGAGAAAATGTCATCAAAGTAAATCTGAATGTTAAAGTGGAGAGGGTCCAACAGCGAAGGCTTCGAGAGTAAATATGAGTTGTTGATAGAAAGGTGACTGATGGGCAGTGATAGTTGTGGATCTTTTGTAGGACCCACTTATCCATTTAAGGATGATAAACAAAGTAGGGAATAATTGTTGGGTAATTTGAGGCCTCGAGAGTAAATATCAATCGTTGATCTCTGTCTCTATGGACTATTGAATTTACCAACAACAACTTGTTGGAGAAGGCATTTCATAGTGGATTTTGAACATATATGTAGTTGATTTCGACGAGAGAGAGTTCAAGGCACTTTAGATCATAAATATGATGTCAAGGGGTGATTCTAGACCTCTAATTAAGGGAGTTTGGACCCCGAAGTGTTTTTACTAAGTCCAAGAAGGGATTTTGTTGTTATTGGGAATCAGATGAGGGAACTTGTAGAGAAACATGAGTATGAGTTTAATGGAAGAAGAAATAGATTTGAACACCCCACCAACCTAATATAGATTAGGGATTTGGGTGTGCTACAACTTATAATTCCAATTCATGTGTAGAATAATTATTTTCATGTTCTTTTAGTTTTCTAGAATCATAACACACCACATGATCATTTTGACTAAGGACTCCCCTAAGCCCGTCCTTGCATGCATATGTGCACATTACAAAATATTCATCTAGATCTACAATATTTAATATGGGTTCACTTGTCAATATGTATTTCAAATATTGAAATATTTCTTCACACTTGGAAGTCCATTCAAATTCCACTCCCTTCTTTTGAAAAGAAGTGATTTGGATTGAAATATTTAAAAACCCTTTTATGAATCTTCAGTAATAACCTTCAAGACCCATAAATGATCTGACATATGTCACATTTCTTGGCACTGGCCACCCTCTAATGGAATCTATCTTCTAGGGATCAATTGATATCCCATATGTTGATATAACATGCCCAGAGTAGTGAATCTTCTTTTGATAAAATATGTCCTTACTTAGTTTGGCATACAACTTATGCTCTCTCGAAACTTGCAACACCATTTTTAAATGTTTTTCATTATCTTCTTCTTTCCTTGAATAAACAAGTATATTGTCTACGAAAACAATCACAAACTCATCTAGGTATTCCCTGAACACTCCATTCATCTTCCTTTCATAATAATTCTTAGACATATATTTCTCTTCAAAATATCCTTTGAACTTCATCCATGATACCTTCCTCTCATCAAGGTGTTTTTCTTTCTTAAGTTTATCCCACCACATGGCTTCCTTTCCTTGCAAGTGGTAGGTTGAAATTATTGTTTCTACCTTGGAGGGATAATCATTTAGCTAGAAATATTTATTTATTTCCAATATCCAGGCCTCAACCTCTTCTCCCTTCCTATGCTCACCATTAAACTTTGGTGGTTGGATATTCCTGAGTTCACCTTGCAATATGTCTCCCCCATGCCTTCTCCTATGTCTCTTGACATGAGACACACTTGGTCTACTCCTCGGCCATGAACTTGCACAAGCTCTCCTAGTGGATTTATCTAGGGAATGATGGTTCCTTATTATACTCCTTGACTACCTTTCATTCCCATGCTCATCTCTTCTACTATGGATCTATATGATGTCACTTGTCTAGCACTAGCTACTGGATTTTTTCCAAAGTCTTTATTAGCTTGCCTCTGCATCATATTCAAACTCTGAAGTATCTCTTCTTGAGATTTCATAATCTTCTCATTATCATATCTATGTCTCTTCACTTCTCTTTGCATACTTCTCATAGTTACAGGATCTTTCCTACCTCTTCTTCCATTAGACCATGTCTCAGTGTTTCCCATCCTGACACGTATCCCTCTGAACTGATCTTCGTGATTGTAGGACCCTTGGGAATATTCCATGGCTATAGTTCTCATTCAAGAACCAAACTTCCTTCTTGTACCTCTAAATTTTGCAAGAAAATTTGCATGCAAACTTGTTAGACAAAATATATACATGGATTTTGGAAAGAATGCATAAATTTTTCTACTCTTTAATGCCACCAATCATCTTCTTTTTTTTGTCGGATGTAACTCAAATTTCCCATGTCAAATTTTTTGGGTTGATACATGGATCCCCCTATCCAATATGTTTCCAACGACTTCTTTCTTGCTCAATTATAAGCTCTAAGCATAAATTTATAGTCATCTGAATATTGTTAATTCACCCCTTTTACACACTTTTCATTCTTGTGCAATAATTCTTAGGCACCAACTTATGGCAGTCGTAGAAGTAAATATTTCAAGAAATAGAGAATAGTTTGTATGATACACAGATAATAATGATGATGGGAAATTCATCACAACTCCCATATTGCCAATCTGATACACTATTCAAAACCTGTAGCAATCTGGAAATGACAACTTTCTTCTTTTTCATCCATTTTTCTAGAATTATAATTTCTAATCAAATTGGATATCTCCCAAATGGCGCACTTTTGGAAAAAATTCACTAAACCAAAGTTGTCTAGCTCAATGAGTATACAAAATGTTGAGTAAATAAATTTTTCCAAATTTTCCATCTTGGGACTTGTTTCCTCCCTACAAATCCCAAAAATCCCCAAAAAGTGGCCAAGAATAGTGGATTTTTCCATGTTTCAGCATCCCCTTGGAATCCAACCATTTCCTTCACACAATATTTTCATGTTTTCATTTTTGACACTCTATACAAGTTTCAATAGTAACTCTTCTCTTGCCACTGAGTTTGTCCATGATCTTTAAAATCATGTATTTTTCATTTTCTGTAAAATCATAGCATAATTGGTTAGTGGCCCTCTTTGGCACTTCTGAAGACCTCAACACCACAGACAATGTTGGAGATATTACACACTCACCTAGGCAATTATTTTCCTAAGGTTGATATTCCAATGTTGAGAACACTTCCTTAGATGAGAATATTCTCCCAAGAGAATATTCTCTCAAGAGAATATTCCCATACAATATAGGGTGTTTCTCTTCATTTTAGAGTCAGCTACACTCATTTAGACTAGTGTAAGTAACTCATGCATGGAAACCTAGGTTTTATCACCAACAGTTGCATGTGTTTCTCTCACTTCGACATATGTGAATCAGTTAACTGATGATTGCATGGATCAATTAACCAGGACTAGGTGATAGTTCACTCCAGTGTCTATTAGTCTGTCTAGATCTCTCTAGATCACTATTGTGGTACATTATTTACTCATGTAGCCTATATATATTGTATATTATTCACTCTTTGAGTTTGGAATATAGTTAATAGAAATCCTTTCATTCTTTCCTCCATTTTTTGTCTCATCCCTTCACACCATTGCATGTTGCGTATGCTTCATTGTTAGCTACATATTTTGTTCAGGTATCTCAAAAAATCTATAGAGAAAACCCAAAAGTTTCATCTCAATCGAACTTAATATGCTCCAGTTATTTTCAAAATATGTTTTTGGCTCTAGACTTAGTTTTTTTTTTTAGACTATAGGACAGTTTTTCCTGTGCGGTATCCTTTTCTCTTCATCCTTTTTAAAGCCTACACATGCACCAATTTTGAATTATGCACCAATATTAAACACGCGCCAGATCCACAATGTGCAACACCAATATTTAACATGTGCCTCATGTGCCAATATTCAGTGCACACAACTTATATACCGTGCACCAATATTCAATGCACACAAATTTTTATACCACACACCAATATCCCTATTGTGCGAGTTTTTATATTGCACAATGTAACATCCCCATTATAATCCCCAGTTTGATTAATGCTTATGTATATATAATATGTGGCTACGTCTAAGTGATGTAATATGTGAATTGTATTTCAATGTTTTATGAATAAAAATGTGATGTCAGYTRCTAAGGGGACATGGACAAAATATGGGGGTTGAATAAATCTGTAAGAGAGGGGAGTGTCTAGGATAATGGCCAAGAAGGTTCCAAGGCGGGGATTACTCGTGTTTATGGATTTAACCTATTTTCCTAAATATTTTATTGTATATGAACCTTTTGATGTCTGATTGAGTGTTCCCAAAGCCATTCATTGAATACATGTAAGAGGGTGGGTGTGAGTGGTCACATCTTTCTGATTGAGTGTTTCCAAATCCAATCATTGAATACAAGTAAGAGGGTGGGTGTGATTGGACACATATTGAAGTTATTGGCACTAGTAAATTTGGGTCATTTTGCGATGGCCATTTCAACACTCTTGCGAAGTTATGTCATGGAGATTGAGACGAATCTTGGGTCCCTCAAACGTTGCATCATATCCTGTGGAAAGTGTGACAAAATTGAGATAACATCGTAATTACGACAACGCAATGTTGTCATCTCAAGAGAGATGACTTATGGAGGTCTTTGCAAGAATGACAACCAAGAAATCATCACAAGAATGACAACGATGGATGATCCTCTTCATCACAAGAGAAACGACATATCCTAGTTTATGCGACTAAAAGGTCATCGCAAGAGCGATGGAGTGTCGATTGATGCGATGAACTATTCATACGATCGACGATCATGTTCATCGCAAGAAAAATTCCATATCCTAGTTTCTACGATGAATACGTCGGCGCAAGAGAGACGAATAGTCGATAGTTGTGACAAACTATTCATACGATCGTGTTCGTTGCAAGACAAACGACATATCCTAGTTTCTGCGATGAACAGGTCGTCGCAAGAGAGACGAACGGTCGATAGTTGCGACAAAATATTCATACGATCAACGATCATGTTCATTGCAAGATAAACTCCATATCCTAGTTTCTGTGACGAACAGGTCATCGCAACAACGACGAAATATGTTTATTTTAAAAAATATGTATTAAAGATTAATGCAAGAATGAGGACAACTCCAAAGTTTCTACTAAATGGAATATGTGAAATCTTTGGCAATAAACATGCTTGAAAGGGAATATAAAAAGAATATAAATATTTGTAGCTGGAAGAATATAAATCTTTAGAAACTAAAATGTATAACTTTGATCTCTTATGCCATTGCATTATTCCCTACTATATTTCATTTACTATTGACAAGCATAGAAAATATGCTTTGTCTTAATCTCCTTGAAGAAACTCTATTTTGCACCAAATCCTCTCTAAGACTCTCCAACACATTCGACACAAAACAAATTGTGAAAGTAATATCTCCAATTGAAGCATGTGTAAAAGTGTGTCACAATTGGTTTTCAATTTTTATTGAATTTATGAGAATACATGTTTTTTTATGAAGAATTTTTTTGTGAAGATGAAAAGTAAAAATAATCGTCCTAAGACTCTGGCAATTCTCACAATTTGCAAATTATATCCAAGCCTTCCAAGTGTCGTAAATGATGATGATGAAGTCCAGTAAATGAAACAAGTGAAGGTATGATAGAGTTATTTATAGTGAAATTCATATGGGAGTGAGATCCATAGGGGTGGAAAGTATTTGTCTCATGTGCCTTCACAATTCCATGAATGGCACTTGATAGTGAACATCAGTTTCATAACTAGGATACATATCCATAGATTAATGTGGAGAATGATTTGAGAGATTCAATTTGTCAAGAGGTGACAAGAATTTTGAAAGAGCATGGTGGCTTCATCAAACTGACACTCCAGAGCTAAGCATGGCTACTTAAAAAGAGAGTGCATCCCTCGTGTTGGCAAACAAATATGTTAGATTTAATGAAGTACCCCAGGAAAACAACTATGTTTTGATGAAAACAAACTATGGAGCATTGTTTGGATACTTATCTCAATATACACCATAATTTCTTTTGTCCCCAAGGGAGATTTTTGTACATTATATTTAAGTTTNATATTTGATATTCTAATGTGTAACATTGCACTGATACAACATCTAAAGCATATGAAAATGCACAAACTGCATATTGTAGTAAATAAAAATAGAATTATATTTAGTTTTTAGTAAAACCAAAAAATACTTTTAAGACATGTCAATAAATCCTAATAGAAATTAAAACTGACAAGATTGCACATAGTAAACACCATTAATATTATTTTTTGTAAAAGCCATATGAGAGGAGATTAAATAGTCACACACACACACACACACACACACACACACACACACACACACACACATCTCATATGAAATGATTTGAATAAGATTCTCTTGGTTTCGAGAATAATTTATTGGAGTCGTCTGATCTTGGAGCAAACCTCCCTCGATTTGAAGGAGCAACAACTAAGTCAACATTGACTATGTTGTTTCTCCGTTGGATCGAGAGAGGTTTTATCCAAGAACAAATGGCTCCAATAAATTTTTCTCTACTGAACATGGCCAACCACATGAAGGTGGAAGCTCTTATGGCCCCTCCCCTTCCCTCACATCACTCTCAATTCCCCAATACCAAATATATATTCTCATTCAAAGGCATATGTCATAAAAATAATTTGTAAATGAGATTTACCATTCAAAATATGTTACAAATATACTAGCTATATAATGTACATCTATCTCTCTTACAAAATTATTATACATCATCAATTTCTTTTATTCTTCTTTTGTGTTTTCCAGTTCTTAAGTGATTCATCCATGTCCATGTCTTCGTTTATTGGGTGCTCTTCAGCAGTTGATGTTGCTTCAGTCCTTTCATGTCGAGCACACCTGGCCTTGTACCCGCGACATGGAGGTTGTTGTGAAGGGCCATCACCTACAGAAACAAAAAATATTAAATTTATATGGCCAATTTTTAAATATCATTGAAGTAGTTCATTAATATTAAAAAAAACCTTTGCGATGTAATTATTTACCTGTTGGTCCACTAGTCGGCACCGCTGGAATGGCTGCCATGTTCTCGTGATCATCTTCAGGTCGAGGAGGCTCAACTACGACATTCTCTTCCATTGAAATGACAAAATTTATAAGGACAAAATCGTAAATGTATAAGTAATAAAAATTAGAAGCAAAAAATTTATAAGTACAGAATTATTAAGTACATTATTAATATATAACCATTTTACCGTCGTGGGCCTCAATCACATGAACATCTTGGGGCTGCACCCCACTGGGATGGGGTTGTTGGGGAGCACCATGATCTTCTGGTCGCGATGCACTATCAACGCTTTGTCGTCCAGTGCTAATGGTTTCATTGATAGTGTTTCTCCCCTTATTAAAACAATGTAAGACATTAAAGTTATGGACAATATCAAACATTTATGTATTTTATAAGTAATTAAAGGTTAATGTAGACTGATTTTTATTTACCTTATCTCGCAAACTAGATCTTGGGGTCTGCCCCATGATTTTCCTACGATCAACCACGACTTTATATCTATACTTGAAACCAAGTTGGAGGTCTTCCTCCATGGTTTCAGTTCCGAAGTCGTTGCCATGCATTGCATAAGAGCATGTTTTTTTAATGTTTTTGGCTGCAATAAACTGAAATTTGTAAGGCAATACAAATAATATTCTTAAGATGATTGGGTACTTACGATTCGTGACTGTTGGATCATGTTGTCATTGATGCCAATAGTTTGATTGATTGATGTCAAGTGATTGATTGATGTCAAATGATTGATTGATTAATGATTGATGAACAATGTATATGTATTGTCCTTGATGAGAATGATAGATGTCAAAGTGGAAACCAATTGATAAAGATGGATCATTGATATGATGCATAGATGAAGATGGATCAATGAGTTGTAATTGATACATTATGATGCATAGTTTGTTTGATGAAAAGATAACTCATTATTGGCTTATCATGATTGATAAGGTGCACAAATGGATGAAATCCAAAGTGGTCCCCTTATGGTGAAATCCCTCACAGGAAGACGATTTGTGGTTGAGTTGACCCATGCTTGTATGTGGAATAATGAGATGAATATCAAGGAAATTGTTGGTGAAACTATCCTATATGGATAGTGCTTTTCATGCCATTTCCGGTGGTATGTGGATTGTCACATAACTCCTCATGGTTTGAGAGTTATGGCCTTACGAAGATGAAGGACCCCCATATGAAGGCTTGAAGCCCCCAAAGTCAAAGAAGTCAAAGTGATCTAAAAGAAGAAATCATTATTTAAATAATAAAGAGAAGTGACAAAATCAAGAAAGATTATTTAAATGATAAAATAAGGTGACAAAATCAAGAAGGAATATTTGAATGATAAATATTGGAGAACTTTCTATTTATGGAAAGTGGTCAACCCTAAAATAAGGAAAATAGGTTAAGTGACCTAGAAATGGGTTAAGTGACCCAAAAATGAGTTAAGTGACCTAGAGAATGAAAGTATATAAGATAGATATGGAATCTCACAGATCATCCTTTTTTTGAATCAATGGAGAGCTTCTTGAGAGATTATCTTGTGGAGTATTGATGGAGAGCTTCTTATGAGAGCATCTTTAGTGTGGATATCTTGAGCATGATTGAAGATCTATTCTGAGAAGTAGAGAAAGAGGAGGATCTCATGGACACATCAAATTTTTGTCAATATCGGAGATCTTGACAGAAAAAGTCTCGGAACTTCAAAAACCCTAGTTTTTTAGGTGTACGCGGGTTGTAATGGGCCAGGGAGCGTACATACGCGGGCTGCATGAGGACAGGGTGTGTACAGTGGATGGAATGATGAAGAATTGTGTTTGAGCTGGTGCCAAGCTATTTAATGATGAGGCAGGTTCCAGATCTTCATTCTATGGGCTCAGATCTATCACTGAGACACTGGTATGGTTACATTATTGTCTTGATGGATACTATTGTTTGATGTATTGTGAATTCTTAGTGAATTATTAGGGAATTCTTGGTATGGCTTCTATGATGTGGTTCAATTTGGATGATTTGGTTGATGGAGTGAGCAGTACTCTTTGGATTCAATGTGACATGATTTCTATGGTATACTAGTTGTTCATACATGTTTGAGATAGCATTCATATTGATTTATTATGGAGCATGAGCAAGTTATTGGAGAGCTTGGAGATGTTGTGACTGGCTGGTGGTCAGATTGGATAGTCAGAGAAAAAATAGAATGATATATTGATTGCAGAGAATCTAAGTTGATCTTGAAGGACAAAACCTAACAGCTCAAAAGGTATACACGGGTTGTTCTATACACTAGCCGCGTCCATACATGGGTTGTAGTGAGCCAAAGCACGTACACACGCTGGTTGCACTACTGACAGGTCACGTACCTGTTGACAGATCGATATCTGTTGAGGATTTTTGCCTCATCTCAGTTGGTGCTGAGGGTCTAAGTTGAGTCTTGCATTATAGAGCTAGTGCTCTTGTAGAGTTGTACTCTATTCAGTTGTTGTTGATNTGTACATACATCTTGTGTTCTTTGTGTTCCTTGTGGTTATGACTTGTTGATGATGTATTGTTGATATATGTTCACATCTAACTGGTTATAAATGATAGCAATGGTTAATGAGTAAATGTTAAATGTTAACTAAGGAGTTTTGTGAAAAAGGGAAGTTTTGGGAAAAAGAGCCCCACAGTCATTCACCCCCCTCTAAGTGTGGTAGGTGTGTCCAACAATGAATGT
>SNQJ01S0077948.1:0-21644 GCA_010110895.2 Picea sitchensis | reverse complement strand
ATTCTCCATGGTATCCAACTAAGTAACTAAAATAACAACTTAAATATAAGGATCCAAAACAACGTTGAACAACACAAAACCTTTGAAGATGATTCAATATCCATGTTGTCGATGTCTCATTTTATGGTTGTACTCCTTTGCCGGTACAAAATTCTCGTATACTTAAAATTCATTAAATACATCTTGTATATCATTCTCCAAAGAGAACATATCCATCAAAAGTTCAAAACATCTTCAAGTCATCCTAATCCTTCAAGGTTCATAAGTGGTTACATCAAATCTAGTTTGGATGTTACTCCACCACCCTTTATGGGGCCTTTTAACATCACCATTGGAATTTTTTACACCTCTTCAACATCAATAGAAAATAAATCGAATATCCATAAATCTTAAGCATGCCATGAAAAAACACTCCCATAATTTCTATCATAATATTCAATATTATTCATTTTCTTGATAACAATGCCCCTTTTACTCGGTGCTTCTTCATTGAGGGGATATTCCATGTGTCCTCTTCTTTGGTATCATGTGGAAAAACTACCCATGTTTGGATTCAAAGATTTCTTATTGTTCTATTTGGTGTGATAGACTTCCCTTTTCTTTCTTGCACTTCAAAGTGGTGATGATAGCGATGATGAAAAATATGACGATGGATAATTTCATCTCCTTCACAATTAGGTTATAATTTTGTTGTTTGATTATCAAATTCTTTGTGTGAGTCATATTTGAATCTCGAAACACTCCCATGCCATCAATTCATGGATCTACTATAACCATGTCAAATTTCAGTGCATACAAGTACAAATTGAAAACATTTCAACATCGGCCCCAATCACAGGTCACTTTGTGCGGGGTAAAATTAAAGAAACCATACAAACAATATGGTTTCTTGACTTGCAAAAATTAAAGGATCTATCAAGCAATATGGTTTCTTGACTTTCACAAAATCATGCTTGATACACCACTTCTATTGAAGAAAGAGAAAGGGTATTTTGATTCTTACAAGTCCAAGTGACAATTATAGAACCAATACTAAAAACATAACCTACAATAGAATTATGATATAATGGTCATTAACCAACCAACTGGAATCAAGGAAATGAAGCAACAAAGGACCGAAGGGTACTTAATTAAGGTATTGGTCTAAATTTATCCATGGGGTACTTAAAGGTAGTGATTTATTCTGTGAGGCACACATAGTACTATTTACATACATATATGTGTGGACCAAATGATCCCATCTCCATGGTTTCCTTATGACCTACAAAATGATGTATTTACCCAACATCTTAAAGTATCTATATGGCACATAAGGTAGTGATTGAGTGTGTTATCTACACATAAAAATACTCATACACACACATATGTGGACCAAATTCCATCCCCATGTTCTCCTTAACTGCTAATTTTCTTATAGGGGGGATTACTCTGTGACAAATTGGTAAAGTCATTTGCTTTTACATGGGAGAGGTACAAGGTTAAAATATTTATTCCCATAGTGTTGATTAAACAATGAAAGAAAAAAAAGGGATTTTTCATCACATCTATGACAAACATACATTGTATATACAATGGAAAACCTGAAAGAAAAATGAAGAAAGGATGATGCAAACTTAAAACTTGTGTCGAGTTATTTGTGTAATTTGAAAGAAAAATAGGGTTTATGGTTTACATGATGATGAATTGATGATGGAAACAAGTGGGTATGTGAGTCAAATTTGAGTCCAGAAACCCTCCCATATCATTAAGGCATGTGAATATTCTATCCATGTCAAATTTCAGTGCATACGGAAACAGTTTGAAAAGCATTCAACATTGGCCCCATTCACAGGTCATTGTTTCCCGTGTCTAGTCATAGTACATTGTCTTTTCATTGTTCCTTTTAAAATTCATTCGACGGTACACACGTTCCTGCATCTAGTACTGTAAAGACATATTTTTATGGTGTTGATTAAACAATGAACGAAAAAATATGGATTTTTCATCACAACTATGACACACATACATTGTATATACAATGGAGAACCTGAAAGAAAAATTAAGAAAGGATGATGCAAACTTAAAAATTGTGTCAAGTTATTTGTGTACTTTAAAAGAAACATAGGGTTTATGGTTTACATGATGATGAATTGGTGATGGAAACAAGTGGGTGTGTGAGTCAAATTTGTTTCCAAAAACCCTCCCATATTGTTAAGGCATGTGAATAGTCTATCCATGTCAAAATTCAATGCATACAGAAACAGTTTGAAAAAATTTCAACGTTGGCCCCATTCACAGGTTAGTGTTTCCTATGTCTAGTCATAGTACAATGTCATTTTTTTGTTCCTTTTAAAATCTATTCGACAGTACACACGTTCCTGCATCTAGTAATTCAAGGACATATTTTTATGGTGTTGATTAAACAATGAACGAAAAAAGAGGGATTTTTCATCAAAACTATGACACACATATATTGTATATACAATGGAGAACCTAAAATAAAAATGAAGAAAGGTTGATGCAAACTTAAAACTTGTGTCAAGTTATTTGTGTACTTTGAAAGAAAAATAGGGTTTATGGTTTACATCATGATGAATTGATGATGGAAAAAAGTGGGTGTGTGAGTCAATATTGAGTCCAAAAACCCTCCCATATCGTTAAGGCATGTGAATAGTCTATCCATGTCAAATTTCAATGCATATAGAAACAGTTTGAAAAAATTTCAATATTGGCCCCATTCACAGGTCATTGTTGCCCATGTCTAGTCATAGTACAATGTCTTTTCGTTGTTCCTTTTAAAAAAAAATCAAAAATACACATGTTCTCGCATCTAGTATTGCAAGGACATATTTTTATGGTGTTTATTAAACAATGAATGAAAAAAGAGGGATTTTTCATCACAACGAAAAGTTCAAATGAAACAAGGCCGAGATCGGATATATAGAGTGAATGTGTGAGTCATATTTGAGTTTGGAAACGCACGTTCTTATTTCCACATAAATCATGGGACAAAGTCCCATGTTTTCAAATAGTTTCAACGAAGATTCTATAGAAATTACAAACAAGTTCATCAAAATTTCATTGATGCAATACTATGACAACAATGATGATATCTACAATCATTATGGTATAAAAATGAATGAGTTTCTCTTGGTTTCAAGAAAAAATTATCCTCTATTGAACAAGGCCAGACACGTGAATGTGGAAGCTCATATGGTCCCTCCCCTCCCCTTCACATCACTCTCAATTCAGGCCCAATACCCAATCTATAAAATAGAAAATAATCAAAATCAACCTAGCAAGATTAATCATCCTTAGAAACTACAAAAACATATGTATAATCATCCTTATTTTGTATCTTCTTCTTCATCGAACTCGACATATGTATCATCATCCAATTTAGAAACATTGTTGAAAGGATTGATGATATCATCATCATCATCAATGTCATTTTAGAGGATATTTTCATCGACGTCATCATAAAAAATGACATTGTCTCCTATGCCTAGATCATAATATTCTTCTTCTTCTTCATCTGTCGACCCTGCATGATCTTTTGGCTCTGTCCGATCTGGCAAATCATCTTCCTCTTCAATATCATCTTCTTCGTGTAAATGAGCATACTTAACTGGCCTTCCTCTTGGATCATATCTAACAACAAATGACCAATCCCTCTCACCTGGAACATTTGAGTAAAAGACATGTTCACATTGGCTTGGAAAAACATAGTGATCATGTCCTCTTTAAAACACCGTTGTTTTAATCATCAGAAATACGTTGGAATTTTCAATAACAGTTCTTTCCTCACCGCATTCATTCATTCATAACCTATACTATTTGACGTCGAACAGAACTAATTTGAAGGAATTAAAGTCACACTCAAGTGTATCATTGAAATACCCATAGTATCTATTTTTAGATTCTCGGGGATCTTCGTCACTCCTAGAGGAAACATTAGTGACCTGGAATACTGCAATTATCCCACTATTAGAAGTTTTCCTAATTTCATCCAACTATTTGATGCAAAATTTATGACCATTGCACCACATAGCCTTGTGGTGTTTCAACTACAATATGCCAGATATGTAAAAGATGCATTATCAATTAATAAATTAACATATAATTTATATAACTTGGAAAGTATCTAAAAACAACAGTACACATGTAGCCACATTAATTTAATATAAAATAACTGAATAAAATGGGTGAATTTGCTTGCATGTCCATATTTCAAACCTTATGCTAAATCAATTTCCCTTTGTGTAGCATTGGCATCTCCATTACGATGAGATTCTCTAACCAATTCAGACAATTGTTTCCATGATAACCTATCGCCATGATGTTGTTTACATCTTTCAATCCATACATTCATCTAGTCAAGATTGTTTGCAATGTATAAATGCAGTGCATCCCAATCTTGAGAAATTGAATCAAAAAATCATAATTCACCAATATTAAATACTAGTTATAATGTCCATGGTAAATATTAATAATTTATGAAATAACAGATGTTAATATATTAATGAGTATGATCATATACACAAAAAATGAAAAATTATGTTTATTAATTATATAAATATCCACAATTATTAATATATTACCTCTCATTTTTTTCATTCTACCGTTCCCCAATAGGTGCTCCTAATCTTCAATTTTTTTGATGGAGTTCACATCCCAAATGTGATCCACTGCATGCATAGTTGGTGCTGCTAATTTAGTAAGATACTGACTAATATACACCATGGATTGATATACCATAAATCCCTCCACCATATAACCATCAGGACATGATCTTTGTCTAACCAAAGCCTTCAATGATTTCAAGTGCCTCTCCACCATCCACATTGACCTTGCATGTATAGGTCCACAAATTTCAATCTCCTCAACTTGGTGTATGAGGTAGTGTTCTTGTGCATTGAAAAATGTTGGAGGTATATACTTTTTCATTTCACACATTAGCCGAGGAATTTCTCTCTTCCAATACTTTATATCATCTTCATGGATTTCTTTCAATGACAACCATCTACATGAGATCATGACACAAGAAAATAACATATTTCAACATAACATAATATAATATATTACATTACAAGTAAAACACATGTCATTAAGTGAAACAAAAAATTGAAAGAACATTTTGCATATAAATCACAACTACTTACCTCGTGTATTTTCCAAGATCATATATAACTTGTTTGACATTGTTGTCAAAGTCGTTTGGGAGAGATAGCAGTAGAACATACTGTAACAAAAAAAATGAATCGTTATTTGTTTCGACCAAAGTAGACAAAAAAAATAAAAAAAACTTAAAATATGTATAAGGCCAATATATATAAATATGTATACCAAAATTATTACCTTAATGAAGGTATGTCAATCATGTGTTTTTACCCCACCAAATTCACCTTTCTTCGTTAAGATATTATTTATGTTTGAAGTAAAACCCGTGGGAAATTTAATTCTTTGAATGACCTATTTTACATCACTTCTTTGTTGCTCTATTAATAACCATGGAAGGTTATTTCAGTCTAGTCCATCTCTATTTGATCGGATCACACTTCTCATTGCATTATTGGCTTCTTGAATGTCAGTACAAATTTTGACATTTTTTTCTTTATCCATCCTACCATCTATGATTCGCCATAACTTTTCTGTCACATTCTTCACGATATGAATTGTATCAAATAAATGAGCTATTTTTATCTCCTCATAGTAGGACAACCTCATGAATTGAGTGGGATAACATTTAATTCCTCGTGGAAGCCCATTATTAATACCTTCATGATGGCAGCCTTCATGAAGCATAAAAGAAATCAAAAAAATAATTATCAAATACGGTAAAATAAATTCAATGATTAAAATAAACATTCAAAATATTACATGATATACGATACATAAATAAATTGTGTACCTTGACGATTTCTATTATATTCCAACCTTCATAGGTGAGGTGTCATTCTTCGTGGTTTTAAACCAGTCTCTTCTTTCCCATTGAAAAGATGTTTTTCAGTAGTACGGTACCTATGGCTCTTAGGGAGGAGGTGCCTACCCTCATCAAACACCACATTTCCTAAACTTTTTGAATGAAGATACTTCATCTTAGGACCACAAATTGGACATGAAAATTTACCCTTTGTTTGAAGACCTGCAACAAATGGATTAATGTCAATTATACGATGAGATTATTAAAAAATTAAACATGGAACATGATATCTTTAAAAAAATTATATAGTATTAAAAAGAAATATAATGCTACATACCACAAAAATGTGTTAGATCTGGGGGCATCATGAATTGTCCATAAAAGTATTCCATGATTTAAAGTTTATACTCCACAGTTGGTTGGATGTCATACGAGTGATGTGTTATAACTTTAGTGGCTTGATAGATGGGAAGCATTATATACATTCATACATATTTAACACGATACTTAGCAATTGTTTTAAATTACACAAATTACATAACCATGATGTATAAGTAAAATAAATAAACAAAGATATTATGCAAAATGGAAACAAATGAAAATGTTACATTCAAAGAGTGAAATGTAAACAAATATTGGGAACAATCATTGTCAACATTATGTGCTCCCTCTTTATTGACATCAGAGGAGGAATGTTATTGTTGATAACAAAATAGGCCACCTTGGATTAAATGAACCTAATCTCTCACGAATGGATTAAAACCACCGGTTATGATGACTAACATTACAAGGTTCATCTTTGAAATATGCCCATTTTCCTCAATTTCCCTAAATGTGTAACCATGTGAGACAATCAGATAACAACATCTCCACATATGTTACATGCATGGTAATCCATAAAATTTTCTATTCTTTCACACACGAACAATCGCCATAAGCGTGGAATTATGGGAATATTACAAAGAACCCCTTTCAAATTTTTTTGTTACTTGATCGGTTCGATATATATAATAAGACATTCGCGGTCATTCTATTTTCCAAACATGTTGTCCATAATATATAATATGATCGTGGAACTTGTGCATCTATAGTTTTGATAATCCATTCCAATGTCTTTCATATTACATACAAAATCTCAATTGTGAGGTAAAATGATATTACTTGATGGTAACAAAATTCACTACAACAATCTACAACATAACAAATATGGTTAATGTAAGAATATTAATGGTAAAATTGCGTGCCCATTTTGCACATTAATTAACACCCTAAAACAAATGAAAAAAGTCCAACATTTGTATGTATAATATGAGACGAGCTTATAATACATACCTTAGGATCTGTGTCATACAAGTGTTGCGACAAAATTATCCATAACCTTTAAGTTCACTAGCGACAATGTAGAGGAGATAATAATTGCTCTTGATCCTTCCTTAAAATTCGTTTATTTGGGTGGGTTGTGGTGGAACAGATGGGGCGGATTGGACGGGACATCCCATCATCTTCTTCCATGCAGGATCATTAACTCGATTTGTCCCATCCTCTTCTTCCCTTGATATCCTCATTTGCTTGATCATATTCCTCAACTTGTACAACATAATTTCTACTAGTACTACTTGGTGCAATATTCTGGAGAAAGTTTGAGGGAAACTCTAACTTTATAATTACAAACAATCTCATGCAAATTAGTGTATTACTATAACAAATATTCAAACAATATATATACATATATATAATTTTATATAAAATTGACAATATAAAAATGGATAATGAATATATAGCTAATTACCATGGGATGATATTCATTCGATCCCCATCAATATTACTTATATTTCCTACAATGTTTGTAGTTGTTACTTCAATAAAATTCCTACGGGACGTGTAAAATAAAAAAATTTGCAAGGGCAATAACATCTACCATCACCCTTTTCACCCGCTTTACTTTTTCTACCTCTAATACGTGACATTCTTCTGCATAAAAATACCCTTTTTGAACCGTTATTGTTATAGCAATTAGATTGTCCCGACATTTCTAATTTGCAAAATATTTATAAATATTTCTTAGCAACAACGATGAAATTTGAAATGAAGTCAATGTTGACTTTATCAAGCTTGATGTAATAACGGTCAATGTTGACTTTGTAAAATAGTGTAGCAGTCATCATTGAATCATCACTCTTGCGACCCGATAATAAAGTTCATCGCAAGAGATATGAGATTCCACTATATTCATGTTCGTCTCTCTTACTGACATTAGATCTAGTTCGTCAATATCGCGACTATAGCCAAAGGTTTAGTTGGAGAAGCTGACGAACTTCGGGTTAGTTATAAAGAAACATTTGAAAAATCATCACTTTATCTTCAATTTTCGATGAAAGGTTACTTTTGTGCAAGTGAATCATCATAAATTTTTTCAATGTAGTAGTGTGGGCACATGGAGTTTAGGTATAATCCGATAGAAGTAACAACTGATTCGAGAGTAGTTGGTAGTTAGTCAGCGTGTGCATGGGAAGAAGAGAGGGAAAGAAAGAGAGATTGGAGTTGGAGCAACCATGGATGGAGAATTTTGGAGCTTGTTGGAGTGTTTTTGGAGTGTATTGGAGCTGGAAAAGTGAAGAGCTAGTTTGTCAAGCCCGAAGAGTGAACTATTAGGTGAGTTGCACTAAAACAACAACAAGTGTGATGTTGGTTTGTTGATATTTTTCCTAGAAGTAGTTTCCCTTGAATTCCCGGTGAGATATTCCCTAGTTTCTTGTGCGAGAGACTGAAAAATGAATGGCTCATTCCTTGGGTTAGCCTTGATAAGCGGATGGTACATCTCTTGGTTTAACCTTGATAAATGAATGGGCGCATTCCTTGGGTTTGGCAGGTCAAAGAAGAAGAGAGTTGGTGGGAAAAGTCGGGATAGTTGTAGGAGAATATGGGTTGGGTTTGAGAGATTTATGAGTTGTGAGTGGATTGAGAAAGACCACCCTCTTTTGTGGTTTACTAGCCTCATCTCGAGGTGATCGGTTGTTAATATTTGGATATTTCAATCTACAGTTGGGTGAAACATGTCTATCCCAAGCAGTTGGTTTTATGATTCTTGTTTAAGATAAGTGTCTTATCTTATGCGGAGTTATTTACATGTGTTATTGTTTTTCATGAACTCAACGTGAATGAGAATGACTTATATGTTGATGTAATGAGCGATTTAGTTGTATCTCATGTTGATTACCATTTTTTAGATGCATATGTTTTATGGTTATTGTTGTAGCTAAATCTATTATAAATTGTATTTGTAGGCTATGGGAAGGGATAATAGTAAAATGGCTTTAATTAGCGAAGTTTTGTGTGATGTGTATTCTGTGTGTATTGTTGCCTAGTTGGAGGCTATGTACGTTACTAAAATGGTATTAGTGTCGATAAACGCAAAAATTTTGCATGGCATGACCAACTATGAGGTGGTTGGGTATGTTACAAAGTGTTATCGAGCCCAATTTTTCAACACTAATCATGCATGGGCCATTTAACAGAGCACATAAGTGAAATTACAAAGTTGGAAAGAAAACTTTCTTACATAGGAAGAGTTCCTTTGCAAATCATTTTAAAAATGTTTATGGTGATGGTGGTGAAATTGGATGAAATTGAGAAAAAGCCTCAAGTTCATGCAGCTAAATAATGTTGGACACACCTACCACACTCAGGAGGGGGATAGTGTGGGGATCTTTTTCCAGAAACTTCCCTCTTACACAAAAGACTTCTTAGTTAACATTCATCATTTTATTCATTACCATTGTTGTCATTTACCACCAATTAGATGAACATATATCAACAATATACCATCAACAGATCATCACCACAAGGAACACAAAGAACACAAGATGTATGTACATTTTTTCTTTTATTATGGACAAAAATCAGAGGGTTTTTCAACAACAACTAAAAATATTACAACTCTACAAGAGCACCATATCTATATTACAGAGACTCAACACACCATCGGTACCAAGTGTAGATTAGGGCAACAATCCTCAACAAATATCAATCTGATATTGGTGCACTTAGCTTGAAGGGTGTGCTGACCGACATATATCGCTCCACGGCTCATTCTAAATTACATATGCACTTACATTGATGTATCTGTTGGGTCTGCATTATAAACTACGAAGTTAGGGTTTATCCTTCAAGATCAACTCGGATCATCTACAACAGACTTTGTAATTCTCTTATGTCTCATTTGTTCAATCCGACCACCGATAACCTGTCAAGCTCTCAATATCTTCTCATGCTCCACAAAGGAAATCAATATACATGATTGAATCATGTATAAATAACTGGTATACCATAGCAATCATGTCACCCTTGAATCACAAGAGTACTTCTCAATCCATCAACCAAATCAACAAAACTAAACCACATCATAGAATCCATACCAAAGAATTCCCTAAGCATTCACAATACATCAAACAATACTATCCATCAAGACAATGATGTAACCATACAAGTGTCTCGGTGACAAATCTGAGCCCATAAAATGAAGATATATAACCTGCTTCAGTATTCAACAAATTGTCATCAACTCAACCAAAAAAACTCCATAAGGTTTTCCACTGTACACTCCCTATACACAGACAACCCATGTATACCTTCAATGTATATGCACCCTATACCGCAGACAACCAGTGTATACCTCAGAAACTAGGGTTCATGAACTTCCAAGACTTTTTCGGAGTCAAGGATCTTTGACATTCTTTGAAACTTTGATGCGTTCATGGGATCCTCCTCTCGCTCTCTTTCGCAGAATAGATCTTCAATCATGCTCAGAGATCCATACCAAAGAGATGTTGTCACAAGAATATCTCCATTGATCCACAAAAGGATGTTCAGCAAGATTCCATGGCTATCTTATTTATGCTTTCATCCTCTAGGTCCCTTAACCCATTTCTAGGTTACCCAACCTATTTTCCTTATTTTAGTTTAACCGGTTCCATAAATAGAAAGTTCTCGATGCTTTATCATTTTAAATATTCCTTCTTGATTTTGTAACTTCTCTTTATTATTTAAATAATCCATCTTTACTTTGTCACTTTACTTTATCATTTAAATAATGATTTCTTCTTTAGGTCCACTTTGACTTATTTGACCTTGGGGGCTTCAAAGCCTTAGGATGGGGGTCCTCAACTTTATAAGACCCATAACTCTCAAGCGAGTGAGGATTTATGTGTTGTTCCACATACCATTGGAAATGTCTTGACAAGCGCTATCCATCTAGGATGGTTTCACCAACAACTTCATTTATCTTCATCTCATTATTCCTTACAAGCATGGGTCCTCCAACCATTCTTCTAGGATATCTCAATCCTTAAGAAGCATCTTCCAGTGAAGGCTTTCACCATAAGGGTACCACTTTGGAGTTCATTCATTTTGTGCACCATATCAATCATGATAGAAGACAATAATGAGTCATCTTTTCATAAAACAAACTATTCATCATCATGTATTATCAATGAAACTCCATTGATCCATCTTCATCTATACATCATATCAATGATCCATATTTATCAATTGGTTTCCACTTTGACATCTATCATTCTCATCAGGACTATGCATCCTTATCAATGATCTGTATTTATCAATTGGTTTCCACTTTGACATTTATCATTATCATCAAGGACCCAATACATCATATCAATGATCCATCTTTATCAATTGGTTTCCACTTTGACATTTATCATTCTCATCAAGGACAATACATATCGTTGTTTATCAATCATTAATCAATCCATTGCCCGGCGGCATCCAGTGTGACATCAATCAATCAAACCATTTGCATCAATGACACATGATCCAACATTCCCAAATAATCAAACCATTGGCATCAACCAACAACATGATCCAACAATCTCCCCCTTTGGCGGTGATGGCAACTGGCTACACCAACATTGATGTCAACACCAATTACAAATTATTGATGTCAACATGTAGATAGGCATGCTCTATATCAATTGTCAGTGTGACTATCTCTCCACTTCAAATGCGACATCAATCACATCCAATGTGAGTTATCTATCTACTGACATCAATGGAAGGGTCATTCTCCTCTTAGGGTTGCTCCCCTTGTGATAGAGTGCCTTTGATCTTCCTCACAGACCATGTATCCCCTTTTGAAAAAGGGATATCATTCTGATGTAACGAAAATACATCGAACATACTCTTCATGTGACCATCAGCTCCTCCTAGAATAATGCCTTTGTGCTCTTTCTTCAAATATAGGTCTCTTTTCTAGGTATGCGTATGATAAATATACCCTCCTAGAATCATGGGAACAAAAATGGCTTACCCCTATGTGGGTATGTCTCCCCTATCTTGTCTACAAGATGAACAATTTTCTACCATATGGCGATCCTTGGACACATTTAAATGCATCAAAATTGTTCCATACCATGCATCATGAATGTCAACAATAATAAAATAAAGAATATTCATGAACAATATATCAACCAAGTGCATCATGTACCAAAAATGTGCCCACAATGCACAACACCCATGTACATCAACCATGTGCAAAATATATCATCCATGGAATGTATCAATGTATGCCTCTATCAATATGTGCCAACATGTGCATCTACCAATATGCCAACCATGGCCATCCACCAATATACCAATCATGTGCATCTACCAATATGCCAAACAAATACCATCTATGAGTGTACCATCATGCATCATCCCTTGCACCAAGAAAGTATATCAACCATGCATCAACAATCTGACTTGATGATGTACAACACGACTATCAACTCAACTCACCAACTAAATGTCTCAATATGTAGCCCAACCACATACAAAATGCATGCACCATGATAACCAACATATGCTTCAATAATACATCATAATATATATCAATGAAACTCAAATATGTACCATCCATGTACCCCAAGAGATCAGCATCAATCCATACTCATGGGTTAGTGCCATGCACTCAAGATTTATTTTACATAATCACCTTACATGATCTAACATGGAAACATGAAAACCTGCAACAAACATTGTCAAAACCTACAATAAACAATGTAAGACCCTACACTTAATAGAGTTATACCATCACATCAAATTCCAATCCATGTGCATAGCCCTTTTCCTTAGGCTTCTCCACATATGGTGGGCTGTTTGCATCAGGCGGATCTTGTATGTGTAGCGACCTATGCAAGGTCGACTGGTATGTCTTGGCCGATATAATGTCACTTGCGCTGATGGCGCTAGGTAGATGACTTTCTTGAGATTCCTTTCAGTCTTTCATCCTATTTTGGGTTCTGTCTTCTTCACCTACTTTTGTAGAGGTTCATGCTTCTCAAAACTTGAGCTTTGAGCATCCGTATTTTCAAAGATGTCTCCTTTCTTACTTCATTCCTTCTTCTAGCTACTTTATGTGAAGATTCCTCATCCTTGAATTTCTTCTTGTGTTCGGTACTCCACGGGATTTATTGGAAATCCACTACAGTTATGGCATCTTTGTGGTGTAGAACAGCAAATGTTTCCTACTTGATCACATCTTCAACCCCTCATGGTGTTATAAAATCTTCATTGCCATCTCCTTTCATGGTCTACACTCAAATATTTTGGTATTATCCATTACATGAATAAAAATTCCCATAAAAACTACTTTCATACCTTTAACGTTATTCAAGGTAGCTTCTTGATGTCTTGCTTCCTTTGTTCTTTTGGAATTTTCTTTTCCTTATGTAGATGGTTGTTTTGCAAGTATTTGTCTTTGATGGACTTACCTCATGCTTCTTTGAGGGTTAACGCTTTAAACATGGCTTCTTCTTTGTATCCAAGACCTGATTTATCAAGTGGTGATCTTTGACTTTCAAGCTCTCATCAATATTAATTGAGCTATTCAAAATTTGTTTGACTTTTCTACCTTCTTTATAAGGTCAAAAATTTCATCTTCCAACACATGGGACTCTTCCTTTTCATTTATTTGATTCTTCAATAGTTCCTCCTATTCTTTTGGCTTCTTCAATTTGGGTCTTGAGATGGACAATGGTTTCAAAGCTTTTTCTAATATCATCATCTACATTCATATCTTCTTCCGTTCTGGTGTGAGTCTTGTTTTTCTTCTAATTGAGTCTTATTGCTCTCTTCTTGTTATAATAATTTCTTTTTAACTTCAATATGTACCTTAGACTCCTCCTAAGAACTTCTTAGTGTTATAGAAATATAGTTATAGTCTATATAATAATGATTACTTATATATCTATATAAACCCTCTTCAACTTCCTTTTTGGGGTTTTAATAGATTTTGTTCTATTATTTTCATGGATAAATACCATCAAACTTTACACAAACTTTTTCTATACCTTCTTCTTCCTTGTAGAAAAATTCATCATCATCATTGCAATCAACAATGGTTTTGAGGGTTCTTTACCTTCATTTTAGAAATATCTTCATGATCTTCCTTTTTGCCAACATCAACACATAATTATTTGCCTTCATTTGAAATGTCTTCAAGATCTTCCTTTATTGTGCTATCATCCTTGATTCTTTATCTTCACTTGAAATGTTTTTCAAATCACATTTAGAAATAATGCATTCAAGAGTTTTTGGTCTTTGCTTTAGTGATCTTTATGGGTGATCTTTATTATCTTCTTTCTCCTTCTTTCTTTGATATGAAACCACTCTAGCTTTAGCCATATATCCTTGGCGGTATTGCATTTGTCCCATACTCTCTTTGATAGGGATTGAGGAGTCCACTAGAGAATGGTCTTGAGGGCCAATGCATCACTCTTCTTTCCTTCTCTTTGAGCTAGAAAATTTTTGACTTGTTCTTCAATGAAAGCCGGTCACAAGGTGCCTTCCAAATAGTTTTCTCCATTGTCTTGAAATGTAATCTCATCTCTATTCTCAAGTGGAATAGTTTTCCTCATCGGATTTTAAATTCATCATCCATTTGTGTCTCCACGGATCTCAGCTTCAAACTTGTTAAGGATTGGCAGGTGAGGCCAGCTCGATACCAATTGTTGGACACACCACCACCACACTTGAGCGGGGGTGAATGAGTGTGGGAATTTGTTTTTCAAAACTTCCCTCTTACACAAAACTTCCTAGTTAACATTCAACATTTATTCACTGCCCATTTCTGTTAGATGGAACATATATCAACAATGCCATCAGTGTCAGGCAGGAACAAAAGAACCTGAGGATGCATCGTAGGGTACAACTTGTATCGACCAAAATCGAGGGGTTTGCTCGGCCAATGGATAGAGTACAACTCTGAGAGCGCAGGATCTATAATGCAAGAGACTCAAGATTACACCCTCGGCCACCAGGCGAGATGAGGCAACAATCCTCAATAGATATCAATCGTCCTTGGTCTGTGATCGTGATGAGTCACGACCAGTGATATGTATATCCCCGGCTCACTATAACGGTATGCATTGGCGGTGTAGCCTGTGACCTCGTATACCTTCGGCTGATTCGGGTTTCTCCACTTCGGATCAGCTTCAGACATACAATGATTATATCATTCTCTTATGCCTCTGATTGTTCAATCTGGCCACCAGCCAACACGTCCAAGCTCTCCAGACTGGCATCGCCTCCGCAACAAATTAATATGAATGTTGTCTCAATCGAAAGAACTAGTATCCCATAGCAATCATGTCACCACTAAATCACATGATTATTGCTCACTCCATCAACCAAATCATCAAAAACTAAACTATATCATAGAATCCATACCAAGAATTCCCTAAGCATTCACAATGCAATAAGAAATGTTATCTATCAAGACAATAATGAAACCATAACAGTGTCTCAGTGACAAATCTGAACCCATAGAATGCAGATATGGAACATGCCTCATAATCCAAGAGCTTGGCATAGCTCAAACACAATTCTTTATCATTCCATCCAACATGCGGCTCCCTTTCCACACAGTCAGCCCACTTATACCTTCAATGTATATGCACCCTATACCGCAGAACTGACCGTGTATACACAGGAAACTAGGGTTTTACGGAAGCTCAGAAAATTTTTTGTCAGATCTCCAACATTGCGAGCTTTTGATCATGCATCGGTCATACCATCTGTGTTCCTTAGTAAGTCTTCAATGGCTGCTCGAAGTCCGTACCAAATGCTCTCACAAGAAGCTCTCCATTGATCCTGGGGATGTTTAGCAATGGTCCATAGCTATCTTATTTATACTTTCATCCCTCTAGGTCACTTAACCCATTTCTAGGTTATTTAACCTATTTTCCTTATTACAGGGTTAACCACTTTCCATAAATAGAAAGTTCTCAATACTTTATCATTTTAAATATTCCTTCTCGATTTGTCACTTTTGTTTTATTATTTGAAATAAATTCGTGTGACTTTGTCACTTTGCTATCATTTAAATAATGATTTCTTATTTTAGGTCACTTTGACTTCTTTGACCTTGGGGCCTTCTTCATATTAGGGTCCTCCAACTTTATAAGGTCATAACTCTCAAACCAGTAGGATTTATGTGACATTCCAAATACTGCTTGGAAATGGAATGACAAAGCACTATCCATCTAAGATATTTTCACCAACAACTTCATTGATCTTCATATCATTGTTCCACATACAAGAATGGGTCTCAACCATTCTTCTAAGATAACTCAATCCATAAGCGTCTTCCCATGAGGTTCACCATAAGGGGGGACCACTTTGGAGTTCATCCATTTGTGAACCTTATCAGTCGCCGTCAGAGACAATAATGAGTCATATTTTCATCAAAACAGCTCTAGCATCATCATGTATCAATGACAACCCATTGATCCATCTTCATCTATACATCATATCAAGCTGAGTCCATACAGCATCAATTGGTTTCGACTTTGACATCTATCATTCTCATCCAATTAATATGCATCCTTATCAATGATCCATAACATCAATCGGTTTCCACGCACGATATCAATTCTCATCGTATTCGCTAAATGTATCCGTAGTCATCTTTATCATTCAGTTTCGCTACGCGGCGTATATCGTCTCGAGACTATGCATCCTTATCAATGATCCATCTTTATCAATTAGTTTCCACTTTTACATCTATCATCCTCATCAAGGAAAATACCTTCGTTTGTTTCGTATTATTCGGCAATCATTACTTGACATCCAATTAATGACATCGATGATATTCAGCTTTTACGTCGGCGCATGATCAGCAATCTCCCAAATAAATCAAACCATTGGCATCAATGAAAACATGATCAAACAAATAATGGGAATTTCGAAGTGAAAGTGACCGATGACATGTGAAGGGATTTATTTTTATTTGTATTGAGCTTAGATCCGCGGAGCTCTATTGGCTGACCAAGAAGGAATTCCATTTTGGCGTTTGTTTTGGGGATTTTGGAAGAAATAGAAATTGGTGGGGGTATTTCCATACACACTAATCTTCGACGCCAGCTAGGGAGGGGCCAAGTGTCAAATGGCGTGGTGGCGGGAATTGATATTGTTACTTCCATGGTGGAAGGTACGAGTTAGAAATGGCTAAAGTGTTTGGACTTATTGAAAGATTGTGGAAGGTTCATTGAGTCCATGAGTCCTAAAGGTAAAAGGCTAGATGTAGGACTTACCATGGTCTGTGACTCCTGAGGTAAAAATGGTCAAGTGTTGGACTTATTATCAATCCTTAATTCTGTGAGTCCTCAAGTCCACAGAGGTGAAAATGGATAAGTGTTGGACTTATTAGGAGTTTATGTGTCCACGAGACTGTAAAGGTAAAAACAACTAAGTGTTGGGACTTATTATGAGTCTACGAGTCTGTGAAGAAGTGGAAAAGCTGATAAGTGTTGAGAATTTTAGGATGTAATTATGAAAGGGATAAGCATTTACTGGTGGTACTGATTCGCAGTCCATGAGTCGAATAGATGGAAAAATAAATAAAGTGTTGAAACTTTTTGGATGGACTTATGAAAGAAAGGTTACAAGATTGTGAGTCTATGAGTCTGCAAATCCAAATAAGTGGAAAAATTACTAATTGTTTGGATGGACTTGTCGAAGGAAGTAAGTATGCTTTAGAGTGAGTCATAATTCCACAGTTAAATTGAATTACGAATAGATGGAAAAATAATCTAAGGTGCATTGAAAATTTTCCTTTCATATGAAAGAAAGGTTACAAGATTGTGAGTCTGTGAGTCCGTGAGTCTGTGAGTTCAAAGAAGTGGAAAATAATCTAAGTATTGATATTTTTTCGAGGATGGACTTATGAAAGGAAGTATTTGCTGATACAGTGCTAAAGTTGGTGATCGTATTTGGGAATGAAGGAGAAAATAATGTAAGTGTTGAAACTTTTCGGGCAAACTCTTGAAAGAAATAATTATGATACAGTATGGGAACACAATTGTACATAATTTCATGAATCTTGATAATTATTTTATCCTAAAAAAAAAAAAAATTGGTTTAAAATCTTCAATTAGAGATTTACATAAAGAACTTAGTTCGTATATGAGTAATAAAGTCATGGAATATGCTCAAAGGGGTTTTACAATATGGGGAAGAAGTTCACGAGGTTTCATATCAGCATGGGGAGCGTTGAGACCGAGTCTAATGAAAGAAGATATGGGAAAGAGATTGTAACTATGAGAATTTTGCATAGATAAGTGCAAAACTCTGGGAATATGTGAAAGATTCATAAGGAAGGCTTCAGAAGAGATACTTTAGAGCTTATATATGTTGCATAATAAAGTTAATAATATTCTAGCACAAAGCAAGAAACTAGTGCTAGATAAGTATGTGCATCTAGATCTCATAGTAGAAAGGATGATCATGGAAATGATGGTTAGTCAAGAAGCATGAGTAGACAACATAATTCTCCAAGGAAATACACTACAATAACTCATGCAAATTCAAGGCCAGGGAGCTGACCAAATTGTATTTCGTTTGGGAGGAAAAATAAGAAGGCACGAGGAGGCAAACATCTTGCAAGGTGAACTTCGAGAAAATAAATCCACCTACTTTTCGATGGTGAGCACATGAAAGGAGAAGACTTGGTTGTTGGAAATGAATAAATACTTCAGGTTGCATGAATATACCATCAAACTTAGAAACTAGGATTTCCACCTACCACTTGCAAGGAGAGAGCAACCATGGTGGGATCAACTTAAGAAGAGACAAGAACTTCGATGAGAAGAGAATTTCATGGAGGTAGTTCAGGATATTTCCAAGAGAAATATTTGTTAGGCATTACTATGAGAGAGAAAGATGAAATAGTTCTTGAACTCAAGTTGGGAACCATAACAATGGAGGGAATATGAGAAGTGGTTCTTTGAATTGTTGAAATATGTTGACTTCATCAAGGATAAGAAGGTTAATATCCAAAGTTTTATAATTGGATTTACACACTCTTTCTATAGTGACGAGATTCAATATAAAAACCCAAATACCTTGTATGAAACCATAAGGAGAAAGGCACATTTTTTAGCAAAGCAAAAGAAATTGATTTACAAAGACTTGGAATGACAAGGATTGAAGAGAAAAGGGATCAAGGTGAGTAGAAGTTCCAAGCCACATTTTTTTAGAAATAACTCCCAAGCAATTCAACAACATTAGGTAGCCCAAGATGGTCAAAAGAATTCATATTCATTTGGGAAAAGACCAAAGGAAAAACATGTTCAATGTTGGGGATGTAGGGGAGAATCACTTATATAGGGAATGCCCTCATAAAGGAGAAATAATAAGGACTATTATATAAAAATTAGGAGGCTGAAATAGTGGAATACATGGAAGTATATGAGTTTATCATGACCTTGGAAAAAAAGTAGGCGGAACATCAATCCCCCATGATCGAAGTGGAGAGTAAGATTGATAACTATCCCATAGCAATTTTAATTAATTTTGGAGCTATCCATGGTTACATAAATGCTTAACATTGAAATATTTCACTTGCAAATAATTAAGCATAATAAATATTGGTTAGTTCAATTAGCCCACGGGGGATAAAGAAACATCAATGAGTGATTAAGGTTGGTTTGTCATTGATACCAACCCCTTGAAGAAAGAAATCCACATGTACAAAGGTTGACGTATTAATTTAAGATTGTTTGATGTAAATATGACTCCATTATTGTCTTGTCATGGTTGATAATAAGTAGAAAATGGATGGGCACAAAGTGAGGTACCCACTTATGGTGAAATCTCTCATAGGAAGGCGCTTTGTGGATTGAGTTATCCTAGAAGTATGGTTAGAGGAAAGAACTCATGCTTATTTGTGGAATAATGAGATGAATGCAGTGAATGTTTTAGTGAACATCTATATGGATAGTTCTTGTAATATCATTTCGATTGGTATGTGGAGCGTCACATAACTCCCTCCACGGTTAGGAATTTATAGCCACAAATTTTGGAGAACCAGGTTTTGGGTATGGACCCAAGTTTTTTTTTTTTTTGTTGATATTTTGTTTATGAGTTTTGATTTTTTTTCAGGTAATACTATTCTATGGATGGTACATGTAATAATTCCATTTACGGTGGTATGTGGAATGTTACATAACTCCTCATGGTCATAACTCTTTAACTGTGAGGATTTATGTGACCTAGAAGATGTTTTTCATATGTCATCTAGAAGTCGTAAAAGGTCAAAGTAGTCAAAGTGGTTTAAGAGATTTTAAAGGTAAATAATAAAGTGAATTGATGAGTGTACTATAATTAAAATTGAATACAAAATAAATAAAATTTAGTAAGGAGAATTAGAAATTAGGTTAACCCTAAAATTTGGAAAGTGGGGCCAAGTGACCCTAGAAGATGTTTTTAAGGAAGCCTTGGAGGTATAAATGAGAATGCTCTCTCATAAGGTCAAAGTAGTCAAAGTGGTTTAAGAGATTTTAAAAGGTAAATAATAAAGTGAATTGATGAGTGTACTATAATTAAAATTGAATACAAAATAAATAAATTTAATGGAGAAATTAGAAGTGGGTTAACCCTAAAATAAGGATAGTGGGCAAAGTGACCTAGAAGATGTTTTTAAGGAAGCTACTTGGAGAGTATAAATAAGAGGAAATGCTCTCTCATTTAAGACAAACTTGAGCATATTGAATACCTATAGGTGTCTAAGGTAACAAAAGGATATATAATCCTAATTTCTTAGTAAAGTGAAGAAAAGAAGGCCGAAATTCAAGGAAGGATAAATTCTTTTGATGATGCTTTCTAAGGTATGTTTTTTTTCAAGTCATCTCACCATTTTCGCAATAAAAATTTTTTCTAGAATGATTTAGACCGTGAAATTGATATTCCATTGAGTAAACATATCCAAGTATCTATGTTAAAAATTCAACTTGTGGGTCATTGTATTTTTGGAGTTACACTCCGTGGAAAATAGGGTTTGTGGTTAGTCCTGAAACTAGTCAAAAACATGTGTTTCGGGTAAAAACGTCATAACTTTTTCATAAAAGATCTAAATTCAGTAAGCCAAAATGTCTTGGTTAGATTATAGTCTGTATTATGTTGTGTAACATTTTTAGATCAATTCAACAAAACTTCCATTCGGGGCACACTCTACAAGGTCGCTCTCTAGAATAAACCAGAATTCAGCAAGGTGTGACATATTTTCCATAACTTCTTTTCTGAGAGGTTCCAAGTAGTGACACCTAGAGGAATTGCATTAAAACATTGAATAACATTGTGTATCAGTTTCATATATTTATTCATTACAGGTACAAAGTTATGATTATTTCAAGTTAGGGTTGTTGACTAATCCAAAACTAGTCTTGTGAGACTAAAGAAACATTTGATG
>SNQJ01S0077947.1:76627-90358 GCA_010110895.2 Picea sitchensis | reverse complement strand
CGAAAATGACATTGATGACGATGATGATATCATCAATCCTTTCAACATCATTTCTGAACCGAATGATGATACAAATGTCGAGTTCGATGAAGAAGATCAAGATACAGAATAAGGATGATTATACAGATGTTTAGTTGGATCAGGTACGTGACTATGTATTTTAATTTGTATGAATTATTCTCTTAAAATAATTTACTTATAATGTCATGGGTTAATTACATGTTTTTAAGTTTTTTGCGATGTTTTTATATCCTATGTTACATGTTGTTTAATTATTATGTAAAACCTAAAAGTAGTCTTCAATATATTAAAGTACGTGGTAAACTAAAAATATCATTTACAAACACATAATTTCATTTACCTTCATTAATTTTTGTTTTTGTAGTTTCTATACATGAATTTTTCTAGGACGTTGCTTTCGATTATTTTCTATTTTATAGATTGGGTATTGGGGATCAATTGAGAGTGATGTGAGGGGGAGGGGAGGGGCCATATGATCTTCCACCTTCACGTGGTTGGCCTTGTTCAGTAGAGGATAAATTATTATTGAAAACAAGAGAATCTCATTCATTTTTATACCATCGTGATCGTAGATGTCATAAATATTATTGTCATAGTATTGCATCAACGGAGTTTCGATGAACATGTTTGTCATTTCTATAGAATTTTCATTGAAACTGTTTGAAAACATGGGACTTTGGCCCATGATTTATGTGGCAAGAAGAACGTATGTTTCCAAACTCAAATATGACTCACACACCCACTCTACATATTTGATCTTGGCCTCGTTTCGTTTGAACCTTTTGTTGTGATGAAAAATCCATATTTTTTTGTATGCAATGAAATTTGACATGGATAGACTATCTGCATGCCTTAATGATATGGGAGGGTTTCTGGACTCAAATTTGACTCACACACCAACTTGTTTCCATCATCATTTCATCATGTAAACCATAAACCCTATTTTTCTTTAAAGTACACAAATTGGTTGACACAAATTTTAAGTAATTTGCATCAGCCTTTCTTCATTTTTCTTTCAGGTTCTACATTGTATATACAATGTATGTGTGTCACATCTGTGATGAAAAATCCTTCTTTTTCATTCATTGTTTAATCAACACCATAAAAATATGCCCTTGTAGTACTATATGCGGGAACGTGTGTATTTCCGAACGAATATTAAAAGGAACAACGAAAATACATTATACTAGGACTAGACACGGGCAACAATGACAATTATGGATAGATGTATTGGGAGGGGGGTTCAAAAAAATGATTTTTGGAGGTATTTATCAATATCTAGTGAAATTAGGGGTATTCTTTAACATCCCACGAATGAAGGAACTATATCATAGGTTCATTGAGAGAAGACACCGTGGGGGCATCACAGGGATGAATTCCCTTGTTCCAAGAGGATCTAGAACGCTCAAAATTGATTATCTCAAATTCTCTTGAAAAATGACTTCAATGCATAGATCTTGACGAGATATTTCCAACAATGCGTGAATTGCCTCAAATGGATGTTGTATGAGAAAGTTATGGCCTTCCAAATTTTCAACAAAAACATGAAAAAATGATGACATGAAAGTCCATATAGATGATGTCAGCATGTTGACATGGCAGTACAATAGAATTCCATGTGAGTCTGTACAACTGAGTTGGATGATCCAAATTCTACACGTGTCCTTCCGTACAATCGACATGGAATATGTCGTTAGAATCTGTACGAAAAGTGGCAAGATCAAAGAGTGACATGTGTATAGGTGATGTCAACATGACATCATCATGTTGATGTGGCCACACAATGGAGTGTCATGTCTCACCCAGATTTGGCACATTTGGCATCTGTTTAGACCAGTCAAAAGCTTTCACGTGAAATGACATCAAAAATAGAGTTATATGGTTATATGATTAAAGAGTTAGACACTTGCATGGAAGATTCATTAAGTCACAGTGTGTCGNCATAAGTTTGAGATATTAAGAGGATGCACATTGCAGTGTGTTGTATTTCTACAGATTTATATAAAAAGGAATGTGTGACTCTGTTGTTGTCAAATATAGTTTTCTTACTATACGTTTGTGTTGAATGCAATGAAAGGAATAATAAAGTTGCAATATTTCTGATCTATTGTGTATCTATCATGTGTTATTTGTATATGTGTGTGATGTAAACCCCCACCCACTCTCTGGGGTATGCGCGACCTCCTGGTCTAGGATCATTTCACTTCGGGAGTTGAATTATCTCTCGAGCCTCGAGCCCCTGTTGAGCCCTCAAACTCTACATCACAGGTCCTTTACCTTCCTTCCCAAACAAAAAATATGATTTTTGGGAGTCCCTGGGCACTAGCAAGTCCTACAAGGGATCATGGGCTGAAAACCATGGGCTAAACCTCAAATCTATGAAGAATTTGGGACTTCAAAGCTCCCAGGATTAGGGAGTTTTAACAGAGTGACGCAGACCTATCGGCCCTTGGGCCGAGATCCGCTCACAGGATCGTTCTTTAACCCCTTCGAGCCAGATCGACTCTTTCGGATTCCCTGTTGGAATCTCCTTTCAAATCGATCCACATGTCCTTTGGGAAGCTCCCCTGTGTGAACAGCACTAGGCACGAGCTCCTTTCTCCCCTAGCGACCATAGCGCTATGACCAAGGGCCTAACCCAAGGTCCTTTTTGCAACTCACAATCTCGCGAGTTCATGAGTCGATGATCCCGACTCTTCCTTTTAAATCTCGCGATACCTGAAATGTCGATACGGGTATGGCTCTTCCTCTGTCAGCGCCTTCCTCGTGCGACCACCGGCTAGGCTAAGTGCTAGCACCTTTCGTTATTCGTCGCTTTGCAAGTTTGAGTGTCCAACCTTGGCACCTTCCCCTCACGAATCCCCGAGACGCGAGAGGTCAACGGGGTGTTGACTCCTCCCAATATGTGACGTGTATTCGCCTGTCTATTTCTCGGGCCCACCTTGTGGTTTTGCCATGTGTTCCTCCATGCCTCGGCTCTCAACACTTCGTGACTTTTGCAATTGAGACGAGGTCCTTCCAACCTCTGAGTTTGTGAAATACACGATGAGGCTTTGATCCAATGGTCCTCCCTTGACCCGGATCCAACGACTGTCTTTGCTCCTCGCGACTTCGCTACTCGCGGCTTGGAGCACCCAATCTTTGGGCTCTCACCTTGTGAACCTCCGAGTTCGCGAGATCGCTTGATCTTTGCCACTTTTCCTCCTCTGATGGATGGCTGTGATTCTCTTGCGACTTCGCCACTCGCAAAGTTGAACGACTTCTCTTCCTGACCTCCGATGTCCAAATCCCCGATATGGGTGATCTCGTGACACGTGCACTTCCAATCGGACGACTCAGATTCTTTTTCTATTTCGAAACTTCACACCTCGCGACCTCGCGAATCTTGATGCAAGGGTTTCAATTCTCCAACTCACGAAACCCCGAAATGAGATTACGCGAGTGATCCAACAACCCCTGTTGGCTCAGATCCTACGGCCTAATTTCTCCTGAGCTTGCACTTAGAAAAAAACTCACCGTAACGTTCTTTCTCCTCTGGAAGATCTGGCGGTTCTCAGAATTTTGTGAATTCTCCATGGAGAATTTTGACCGTCCAATTCCTCCTTAACACTCCTGTGAAATGAACAAGTACGCCTTCACGAAACTTGTCCACCAGCAAAACAATGTCGCTGCACCTCCTTCTAATACTTCAAGGCACTGGTCCTTTTTTAGTGTCTCTTCGACAACTTTGAAGACTCTATCCCTCCTAAGCTTTCTCCACAACTCGAGTCTTCAAGAAGACTCTTGCACACACTCCTTGCGGAAATTCTTCAAATACTCCCAAGTATTTGAACCTCTTCGACTCTGCGCACTCCCTGCGACAACAGTCTTTCAATAGTTTTGCTCAGGTTGTAACTCTGGGACTTCACTCGGCCTGCGCACTCCTTGCACGGCTCCTGTGCTTAACTTGCACTTCTGCGAGAATGAGAACAATGTTATCCCTCCTGAGCTTGCAGAGACAAACTCTGACTTCTGTCAACGCACACCTTGCGGACAATTTCACTGCACTCCTTGCAGGAAAACTCTTGTTCAGACAGAGAAACAATTGAAACTCATTCTTTACTCTCCCTCTCTTCAGATTTCAGACATTCAACATGAAATCATACATTCAAGCATCAAATAAAATGCATAACAGAGAGTAAACAAGCATATATCAATTAGCATGTGCAAACACAGAAAGCAATTGAACACCATGAGTCTGAACTAAATATATTTGTATTAATCCAGAACTTCTGTACATGGGTTTTTACTTTACACAGCTCTCTGCTTCTGCTCTCCTATGCTCTCTTCTCATGCTAATGTTACAATGATACAAGTGAGGGTGTCTATATCTCGTTTCCCTCCTCGCTCTAAACTGTCTAATCTGGAATTCAAAGCTACCTACTTACATTTACTAGCATAAATGCCTCTTAGTCCTTCAGATGAGAGCAGGACGCTCGAGGTCTGATTACAATCTACGAGTACGCTCTTTCTTAATTGTATCATTTAAGTTTGGTGTATCTACTTCAAAACATTTCAAATCAATTTATCATGTGCCAAAATGCGTTGACATTTTTCCCACGCTCTCTTGTTGTTGGCGATGCTCCTGCATCACAGAGCTATGCGACATTTATTCCTAACATTGAATTGGTGGAGCACTGGACAATGACGAGGATCAACTACTCGCAACACCCATTGTGATATATGGTGGGAAAGTACTTTGGGGATTCGGGATTCGGAGGTCCCTCCCTCTCTAGCACATTATTCCCCCAGAGTGCGGAACTCTGAATCAATAGATCAGAAGGCTTTGGTGTTACCTCAGATCAACGAATCTCATCCGCTCCGCAACTCCAGTCTTCAGGTCTTTTCGAAGCACTACTCCTTAGTTTCCCCAGAGTGTTGAGTTTCTGGACCACAAGATCTTCTTTCATGTGTCCTCTATTTATCAACGATGGAGATCCCCTCTGATCTTCAGAGATTCGGGAGGCTGAAAAAATTTCACTACAATGCCCCCTTACTCCCGAGTGGTTGATCTTTTGGACTCAACGATCTTCTGACATGTGTATCCTGCAATCAATTCTCTAGATTTGATTCCATACTTTGAAACTTCAGGGGTTCCGACTCCTGCGCACTCCTTGAATGAGATCTATCGAACTGACGAAGTTCGAATGAATTCCAAGGGTAACTCTCATGCTACTTTCCAAGATCTAATGGTCACAGTGGATCTCGACTTCTCCCAAATGGATCTTAACCGTTCCTTATTCCAAATTCAACAAAGATTTCTTCCATGAATATCTTCGCTGCTAACCTTCCTGAGCTTTGATCACACAAGGCGTTTCGAACCTCGGATGCTTTGGTTGCGCTCCTCTGAAATTTTAAAGGTTTTGGACTTAGAACCCTTTTCTAAGTCACTCCTTCTCACTCCTGGTGCTCATTCACCTCGAGACTTTGAGAGTTATTGAGGTTTTTCACGCACTCCTTGCATTCTCCAGACTCAAACTTCCCAACAAAGGACTGGGTGCTGGCCCAGTGCACACCTTGCACGGGTTGTCTTTAAACTTTACACTCCACTGAATGACTATGCACTCCTTTTACTTCCTCTTGTAAAGCTTCACATTATCCCTTCTGAGCTTCTGAGTCAGACTTGAGTTGGACTTTGCACACCTTGCGGGCATTGTGTAGCCCTTGCACTAGAGCTCCCAGAAGAGAAACTATTGAAACTTAAAGAAACATCAAAGGTTCCCACACTAAACCATGAAATACACAATCGGGAATATAAAGCATGGAAAACAGAAAACCTAACATGTACTCAATGAACTCAGAGACATACAAGATAATATGTTTGGAATCGAACCTCTATGTTTATATTCATTCAGAAAAATATGTACATGAGTTCATACAACTCTCTTCTCCTTCTTCTCGACTCTCAACAACAACGCAACTCTCTATACTAATAGTCGACAACCTTAACAATAATATTCAGTAGCCTCAATTGGGTATAACACACATATATTTATACATGGAGTGGCCTCTTGAGCCTTCCCTCCAGACTACCTTAGTTTTGTCATATCACAATTAAAATATTCATCTACTAAGGCTTATCACAATGAATGAGAATTTACAAACTAGATAAGAGCTGATGCTCGAAATCTATACAATCCTACAGATAATTAAGATGATTACAATCTCTTGTGATCTTATACAATGTCTCAAGCCTCCAAATATTAAAGGGATTTAATTACAATGGCTTCAAAACATCAAAATGATGTGCTCTCCTCGAAATGTGTGTGCTGGGTACTGAGTGTTGGATCATGTTGTCATTGATGCCAAAGGTTTAATTAATTGATTGATGTCAAGTGATTGATTGATGTCAAGGGATTGACTGATTCCAAAGGATGATTGATTAAGATTGGTTTAATTAATTGATGTCAAAGGACTGATGTCAAGGGATTGATTGACGCCAAAGGATGATTAATTGATTGATGTCAAAGGATTGATGCCAAAGGATGATTGAATGATGTCAAAGGTTAAAGGTTTGATGTATGATAAACAATTTCTTATCATAGTATATTGATGAAGATGGATAAATGAGTTTTCATTGATACATAATGGATCAATGTGGTTTCATTGGTAAATGATGCATTGTTGGATTGATGTAAAGATGAATATTTATTGTCTTATCTTGGTTGATAAGATGTAAAAATGGATGAACTCCAAAGTGGTCCCCTTATGGTGAAATCCCTCAAGGGAAGACGCTTTATGGTTGAGTTATCCTAGAAGTATGGTTGGAGAACCCATGATTATATGTGGAATAATGAGATGAAGATCAGTGAAGTTGTTGGTGAAACTATCCTAGATGGATAGTGTTTGTCATGCCATTTCCGGTGTTATGTGGAATGTCACATAACTCCTCATGGTTTGAGAGTTATGGACTTACGAAGTTGGAGGACCCTCATATGTAAGCTTGAAGCCCCAAAAGGTCAAAGAAGTCAAAGAGCTTGCAGAGAAGAAATTATTATTTAAATGGTAAAGAAAAGTGACAAAGTCAAGGAGGAATATTTAAATGAAGAAATTTCTAATTATGGAAAGTGGTTAACCCTAAAATTGATGAAAATAGGTTAAGTGACCTAGAAATGGGTTAAGTGACCTAGAAGTGGGTTAAGTGACCTAAAAGATGTTTCTAAGGAAGCTACTTGGAGAGTATAAATAAGAGGCAATGGTCTCTTGTGTAAAACATCTCTTATGTATCTTTTGTATCTCTTGTGTATCTCTTAAGCATGTATTGAAGATCTATTATGAGAGAGAGAGAGAGATGATCTGGAGGATCTCATGGATGCGCCAAAGTTTTGGCAAGTCTTAGATCATGACGACAAAAGTTTCGGAAGTTCAAAAACCCTAGTTTCTGAAGTGTACGCGGGTTGTAGTGAGCCAAGGCGCGTACATATGCAGCTTGAATGAGGACAGGGTGCATACAGTGGATGAAGTCATGAAGACTTGTGGTTGAGCTAATGACAGGCTCTTGAAGACTAAAGTAGGTTCCATATATGCATTCTATGGGCTCAGATCTGCCATAGAAATTTTGAGATGGTTACATTGTTGTCTTGATGGATACTCTTTCTTGTTGTGTGGTGAATTCTTAAGGCATTCTTGGTATGGTTATTGTGATGTGGTTTGTGTTGGTTGATGGAGTGAAAAACACTCTTATGATTTAGTACTTATATGATAGCTATAGTATATTGATTTCTTATACATGATTGAGTAGCATTCATATTTTATGGTTGAGGAGCATGCGTAAGTTTGTGGAGAGCTTGGATGTGTTGTGATGGGTCAGATTGGAAAGTGAGAGAGAGAAGAGAATGTGATTGAAGGTTGCAGAGGATCTGAGTGTGTGATGAAACAAAAACCCTAATTGCTCAGAAGTGATACACAGGCTGTAGTACAAACTGGACGCGTACATACGCAAGCTATACTATCGATAGGGCGCATACATACACATGTTTCACTACGGATAGGTTGCGTACCTGTTGACAGATTGATATCTATTGAGGATTGTTGCCTCATCTTAGTTGGTGCTGAGGGTGTAAGTTGAGTCTTGCATTATAGAGTTGGTGCTCTTGTAGAGTTGTACTATATTCAATTGTTGTTGAAAAACCCAAGGATTGTAGTTCGTAATAAAAATAAAATTGTACATACATCTTGTGTTCCTTGTGGTGATGATTTGTTGATGATATATTGCTGATATATGTTGTTGATATATGTTCACATGTAACTGATTATAAATGAAATAAATAAGTAATTAGTAAATGGTGATTTCTAACTAATGAGTTTTGTGAAGGGGAAGTTTTGGGAAAAAGAGCCTTACACTGTTCACCCCCCGCTTCTTAGTGTAGTCGGTGTGTCCAACAATTGGTATCAGAGTAGTACTTCACTATAAGCCTTACCAAGATTGGAGGAGATCCATAGACACACAAATGGATGATGAAGTTCCAATCCTTGATGAGGAAAATTATTCTACTTGGAGAATAGAAATGAGAGTGCATTTGAAAGAGATGGGAGCGGGTATTTGGAAGGCAACCATTGGTGGATCAGTTTCCTTGAAAAACAAGTCAAAGTTTGCAGCTTGAAGGGAAGGAAAGAATAATGATGCATTGGCTCTCAAGAACATTCTAAGTGGACTCTCAAGTCCTATCAAAGAGAGCATGGGACAATGCACTTCCGCCAAGGATCTATGGCTAAAGCTAGAGGAGACATACCAAAGAAAAAAGGAAGATATTGAAGACAACTCCATCAAGACAAATGAAGTTAAAGAATCTCCAAAAACTCTTGGTTGCATTATTTCTAAATATGATGATGTTGGCAAAGAAGAATATCTTGAAGATATTTGAAATAAAGGTAAAGAATCATGTGATGATGTTGAATTTTTCTCTACAAGTGAAGAAGAAAATCTAGAAATAGTTTGTATAGAATCAATTGATTGTTATCCCATGGAAGAAGTAGAAGAAAAACTATTGGATCTTAAAGAGAAAGTTGAAAGAGGTCTATATGAATATAGCAATGACCACTATTATATAGACTATAGCTATCTTTCAAATAACACTAAAAAGTTTCTTAAGAAGAGTCAAAGGCAAATCTTGAAGTTAAGGGAAATGCTTAAGGAACAAAAAGAGAGTAATAAGACTCAATTATATGAAAATGAAGAAGAGATAACAAGACTAAAGAATGAAAAAGAAGATAGGAAGGTAGATGATGAGATTAGCAAACGTTTTGAAATTATTGTCCATCTCAAGACCCAAATTGAATAAGCCAAAAGGGTAGAGGAACTATTGAAGAATCAAGTAAATAAAAAGGAAGAGTCATGTCATAAGTTAGAAGCTGAAGTTGTTGATCTTAGAAAGAAAGTAGAGAAGTCAAACAAATTCTTGAAAATCTCACAAATCTTAAATGAGATCTTGGAAAGTCAAAGATTACCAAATGATAAATCAGGTCTTGGATACAAGGAAGAAGCTACACATGTTGAAGCAAGCACCTCAAAGAAGCATGAGGTAAGTCACTCACTCTCAAATGATGAAGATAATGTTGCAAGTCAACCATCTACACAAGGAAAGGAAAATTTCAAAAGAACAAAGCAAGGAAGACATCAAGAAGCCATCTTTACACCTCAAAAGGGATGGACACCAAAGCAAAGGTATGAAAGTGTTTTTCATGGTCAATTTTATTCATGTAATGAATATGGTCACAAAGCTTTGGAATGCATATATTATGCAAGGAGAAATAATGGAAGATTTCATAACACCATAAGGTGTTGGAGATGTGATCAATAAGGACACATTGTTGTTCACCGTCATAGCATGAGATGCTACAACTGTAGTGGATTTGGCCACAAATCCTAGGATTTCTAGAACACAAGAAGAAATTCCATGATGAGGACTTCATATAGCATGACTAGAAGAAGGAATGAAGTAAGGAAGGGAGACATCTCTGAAAATATGGAAGCTCAGAGCTCAAGTTTTGAGAAGTAGGGACACCTTCAGAAGTGGGTGAAGAAGATTGAACAACCAGAGAAGAATGGAAGCCTTAAGGGAAGCTCAATTGTGTCATCTACTGAAACATACATAGGTGACAGTGGTAACAGTCATGTACATATGCAGGCTGACCTAGAATAGGTCATGTACATACGTGAGATGTCTGTGCAACATGCCGCGTATATGTGGTAAAGCCTTGGGGAAAAGGCTATGCACATGGGTTGCAACTTGATGTGATGGTATAACTCTATGTTGCAGGGTATGACATAGTTTGCTGGAGGTTCTGACATTGGTTGTTGTCGGTTTTCATGATTACATATTGTATTATGTAGTGTGATGATATAAAATGAAAGACTATCTTGGATGCATGGAACTAACCCATGAGTATGGATTGAGGCATTTTATGTTGAATAACAATGTTGGTTATGACAGTGAAGTTATGGTACCTTGGTTATGTGATATATCTTGATGATGCTTTCTAGAGATGTCATTGATCTATTGAAGAACACTACTAGTACATGTATTGTTGGATGCTTAGTATTTACTATGGAGGATTGAGACTGATCTGTTGGGGTACATGGTTGATACATATTTTGAGTTTCATTGATATATCTTATGATGTATTATTGGAAGCATATTTTATGGATCTATTGATGCATGCATTTGGCATATGGTTGGACTACATATTGGGACATGTAGTTGGTGAGTTGATGAGGTGATCATGTTGTAAATCATTGATGAGTCTGATCTATAGTTGGTGCATGATTGGTACACTTCTAGCACATTGGTAGAGGCACCTACTAGCAGTTTGATTGGCATATGTTTTATGGATTTGGCATACATGCATTGGTGCATGGTTTATTTACTTTCTTGGTACAAGTGGTGATGTACATGTTTGGTACACTCATAGATGGTATATGGTTGGCATGTTGATGGAGGGATATGATTGGTATACTATTGGCACATGTTTTGGTACATGATGTACTTGGTTGATGTTTGTTCATGATTATCTATTTCATTGTTGACATATCTTTTGCTTCATGATGCTTGGTATGACATGAGTTTGATGCATGGATAGGTCCAAGGATCGTCATGTGGTAGCATATTGTTCATTTTGCAGAGAAGATAGGGGAAGACATACCCATAGGGGGAGTCATTCTTCTTCCCATGATTCTAGGAGGAGATATTTATCAGATGCATACTTGGTAAAATACCCCTACATTTGAAGAAAGAGCACAGAGGCATAATTCCAAGGGGAGCGATGGTCATAGAGGGAGCATGAGCGATGTATCTTTAGCATTACATCAGAGTGATATCTCTTGTTCAAAAAGGGGAGAGATTATTCAAAGGAATATCAAAGGCATTCAGGCAGGGGGAGCAACCCCAAGGAGAGTTCAAGCAAGGGGAGAAACCCCAAGAAGAGAATGACCCTTTTCCATTGATGTCAAAGGGGGAGAGATAGTCACATTGATGTGATTGGTGATTATTGATGTGGAGAGATAGTCACGTTGATATGATTGATGACTATTGATGTAGAGAAATGCCTTGTCTACATGTTGACATCAATGATTGGTGTTGACATCAATGTTGGTATTGCCATCAATGCCAAAGGGGGATATTGTTGGATCATGTTGTCATTGATGCCAAAGGTTTAATTAATTAATTGATTTCAAGGGATTGATGGATGTCAAGGGATTGATTGATCCCAAAGGATGATTGATTAGGATTGGTTTAATTAATTGATGTCAAAGGATTGATGTCAAGGGATTGATTGATGCCAAATGATGATTGATTGATTGATGTCAAAGGATCGATGCCAAATGATGATTGAATGATGCCAAAGGTCAAAGGTTTGATGTATGATAAACAATGTCTTATCATACTATATTGATGAAAATGGATCAATGAGTTGTCATTGATACATAATGGATCGATGTGGTTTCATTGGTAAATGATGCATTTTTGGATTGATGTAAATATGAATCTTTATTGTCTTATCTTAGTTGATAAGGTGTACAAATGGATGAACTCCAAAGTGGTCCCCTTATGGTGAAAGCCCTCATGGGAAGATGCTTTCCTAGAAGTATGGTTGGAGAACCCATGCTTATATGTGGAATAATGAGATAAATATTAGTGAAGTTGTTGGTGAAACTATCCTAGATGGATAGTGTTTGTCACGCCATTTCCGGTGGTATGCAGAATGTCACATAACTCCTCATGGTTTGAGAGTTATGGCCTTACGAAGTTGGAGGACCCTCATATGTAGGCTTGAAGCCCCAAAAGGTCAAAGAAGTCAAAGAGCTTGCAAAGAAGAAATTATTATTTAAATGGTAAAGAAAAGGGACAAAGTCAAGGAGGAATATTTAAATGAAGAACTTTCTAATTATGGAAAGTGGTTAACCCTAAAAATGAGGAAAATAGGTTAAGTGACCTAGAAATGGGTTGAGTGACCTAGAAATAGGTTAAGTGACCTAGAAATGGGTTAAGTGACCTAGAAGTGGGTTAAGTGACCTAGAATATGATTCTAAAGAAGCTACTTGGAGAGTATAAATAAGTGGCAAGGGTCTCTTGTGTAAAACATCTCTTATGTATTTCTTGAGAATGTATTGAAGATCTATTCTGAGAGAGAGATGATCTGGAGGATCTCATGGATGCATCAAAGTTTCAGAAAGTCTGAGATCATGACGGAAAAAGTTTCGGAAGTTCAGAAACCCTAGTTTCTGAGGTGTACGCGAGCTGTAGTGAGCCAGGGCATGTACATATGCGGGTTGTAGTGAGCCAGGGCACGTACATACACGGTCTGAATGAGGTCAAGGCGCGTACAGTGGATGAAGTCATGAAGACTTGTGGTTGAGATGATGATGGGCTCTTGAAGACTGAAGTAGGTTCTAGATCTACATTCTATGGGCTCAAATCTGCCATAGAAATTATAGTATGGTTACAATGTTGTCATGATGGATACTCTTGCTTGTTGTGTGGTGAATGCTTAAGGCATTCTTGGTATGGTTGTTGTGATGTGGTTTGTGTTGGTTGATGGAGTGAGTAGCACTATTATGATTTAGTGCTGATATGATAGCTATAGTATACTGATTGCTTATAAATTATTGAGTAGCATTTATATTGTATGGTTGAGGAGCATGAGTAAGTTTGTGGAGAGCTTGGATGTGTTGTGATGGGTCAGATTGGATAGTGAGAGACAAAAGAGAATGTGATTTAAGGTTGCAGAGGATCTAAGCGTGTGATGAAAAGAAAACCCTAATTGCTCAGAAGTGATATGTAGGTTGTAGTACAGACTGGCCGCGTACATACACAAGTTTTACTACTGGTAGGGCGCGTACATATGCATGTTGCACTACCTACTGGTCGCGTACTTGTTGATAGATTGATATATGTTGAATATTGTTGCCTCCTCTCAGTTGGTGTTGAGGGTGTAAGCTGAGTCTTGCATTATAGAGCTGGTGATCTTGTAGAGTTGTACTCTATTCAGTTGTTGCTGAAAAACCCAAGGATTGTAGTCTGTAATAAAAAGAAAATTGTACATAAATCTTGTTTTCCTTTTGTTCCTTGTGGTGATGATTTGTTGATGATATATTGCTGATATATGTTGTTGATAAATGTTCACATGTAACTGATTATAAATGACAACAATAAGTAATGAGTAAATGGTGAT